>PVJS01004067.1:33038-71496 GCA_004027185.1 Glis glis
CTGGCCGCAAACCCGGATCCTCCGGTCTCCGCCTCCCAAAGTACTGGGATTACAAGCGTGCGCCACCATGCCCGGCGGGTCTTATTTTTTAAGTCAATCTTCCAGTGTATGTCTTTTGTTTAGAAAGTTGAGACCATTTACTTTCAGTGTTATTATAGACAGTATGTATTATTTCCTGTCATCTTGATTTACTTCTACTTCTTAGATCCTAGTTATTATTTACTTATCTATTTTTCTAATGAGATTTATTCTTTCCCAAGCTGTGTTGGGTGTTTTTAATCTTCTGTGTGGAGGATTCCTGAATGTATCTTCTGCAATATTGGCTTAGTAGTCACAAATTCCTTTAGTTTATCCTTCTCTTGGAAGGTTTTTATTTTACCTTGGATTCTGGAGGAAAGCTTTGCTGGATATACCAATCTTGGTTGAATTGGCCATTATTTTCTTTCAGGCCTTGAAACACATCATTCAAAGCCCTCCTGGACTTTCGGGTTTCTTCTGAGAAATCTGCTGTTATTCATACTGGTTTTCCTTTAACTGTGACCTGGCTTTTAGCTCCTGCAGTTTTTAAAATTGTTTCTTTGTTCTGGAATTTTGGCATTTTAATTACAATGTGTCATGAAGAGATACCTGTTTGGTCTTATCTATTTGGGATTCCAAACATCTCTATTGTCTGGATATTCATCTCATTTCTAAGGTTTGGAAATTTTTCTGCTATTATTTCACTGAGTAGGTTAGCAATGCTATTAGCCTGTATCTTGGATCTTTCCTCAATATCTATGAGGCTACGAATTAGTTCTCTTAATATTTTCCCAGAGTTGTTGGATATTATGTTCATAGTTTCTCATTGTTTCCTATAATACTTTCTGAATGTTCAAGTCGGTTCATCTTGTCTTCAGGCCCTGAGATTCTCTCTTCTACCTGATCAAATCTGCTGGAGAGTCTTTCAACTTAATTTTTATTTGGCTTATTGTGCTTTTCATTTCTGAGATTTTTGTTTGGTTCTTTTTCAGAATGTCCATCTCTTTATTTAAATGCTCTTTCATTTCCTGTATTTTCTATCTTAGTTCATTCCTTGGATTTTCTTTTAATTCACTGTTCATTTTAACAATCTACTTTTTTTCTTTGTAGTGCTGGGGATGGAACCCAGGGCCTTTGCATGCTAGACAGTTCCCTTACCACTGAGCTATATCTCCAGCCCACAATCACCTTTTTGAATTCTTTGGCATTTCCTCCACTTTGAAATCTGTGAACTCAATTATTGTTGGGGGTTATAAACTTTTGGAGGAGCTTTGTTATGTTTTTGAAGGCTCTTATTTATGCATCTTTTGTGATGGATTCCTTTTCCTTTATTATGTGAGGGTTTTTAATGAGCAGTTTATGAACTAGTGTTATATCCGAGGATAAAAAACATCCAATCATCATAATCAAAGGCTAAATTTAACTACCAGCACCACTTTGAGAGAAGAGTGTAACTGCCAAGAACAGTGGTAACATAAGAGCAAACCGTATATTAAAACATATTAAAAACTCATTATTAGTCACCTGTACAACTCTAAAATTGGGTGATAAATAATATAGAATAGGCTGAAAAGTTAAACATTAACGATAGGATGTAATATTAAATTATATTGGAAGAAGAGAAAAAAGAAAGAAAAGAAGGGTGGGATAGGGTAGAGAGACAGAAGATAAAAGGAGAGAGAGAAGAATTAAAGGGAAGGGAATGGAGACAGAAAAGAAGTATTGAGAATAAGTTCAATTAACTGAAAAAATACCTAAAACTAGAATTATGATAAAATGAATACTGAATAAGAGACAAAAAAACAATTTCCACAAAATAGCCAATGCAACAACAATCCTAAAAGGATTAGGTTTTCTCCTTCTTAAGGGATTTAAAATGGAGACAATTCTTTCTGGGGCTTCGATTTTACAGTCCCTCATCTATGAGGAGATTTGTGGAACACAATTATTGTACTGTTTGTTCATTTTCAGCTCTGACCCAAACTGGCAAAACATGTTAAGGGAGTCTGTAATGCTGAGCTCCATCCTTCTCTGCATGCCAGCAAACATTTGGGGATTGTCCATTTAAGAGTTGCATTTACCCTCAATATCAATGTGTTTTTTATCCAGAGATGGGGTATATGTAGTTTTAGTTGTAGCCACTGGCTAGTCCTCTTCCACCGGGTAGACTGTAGACCAATCTGGATTGTGCCTCAGCCCACCTTCTAAGAGCCTCAATCCATGGGGGTGGGGGATGGGAAGTGCCCAGGTCACATCACGCATCAGCAGATCTTCCAGACACTTTGGGGCATGGTCACAACAGCTTTCCACCCAACCCAGACCTGGCTCATTTCCACTTCCTGCTGGCCTGGTTCTTATCACAGAGTTCAGACTGGCAATTCCACATGCAAGCTTTCTTCCCTTTCTCTGCTCTGCAGATCCATGGACCAATAATTGTAGCTCCCATTGCCTTCCAGAGCTTCCGTCAAATCCATGCCATAGTCTCACATCTGAGCCCAGAGCATAGGTGGCCATTGGTCTTGGGTACACAAAAAGAAGCAAACCAAGAACAAGACCAATGGATGATAGATGATAGATGGATAGATAGAAAGATAGATAGATAGATAGATAGACAGACAGATAGGTAGATGATAGATGAAAAACAAAGAAAAATTACAGGGATTTTTAATTTTCTTTGCAGACCAGTTAGACATGGAGGCTTTTTAAGCTGATACTGCTTCTCCACCTTCACTAAACACACTGGAAACTGCCAGGACTCCCTACCATACTGGCTGTCTTCAATATTTGGGCCTCTCTTTCTACTCAGATGGCAGATTTAATGAACAGTGGAACCTGCTTTTCTTAAACTCTCTTTTAGCTCCTTGAAGGGGAGCTTCCCTCTTCCCACCAAACCACCATGTGCCCAGCACTAGTGAGTTCTATGTTACTAATTTTTCCTGTATGAAAAACTATTATTTCTGGGTTTCACCTGGTTTCTGGCTCTCGGAATTGCATTCTGTTGTGGTGTTTTCCCATTAACTTCTACCTTATCATGGAGCCACAGGACTGTTGTTTTAATTCAGTCTCAGGAAGCAGCTACTATACAGTAGGTTCCTCCGATCTGCCATGTTTTCCACACAGCAGACTCTGAGATTTAAGTCCTAATGTTTGGCAATTCAAGGAAGTGACCTAACGTGCATACCGGAGAGGTGAGTTTATTGATTCATTCAACAAGTGCTTCCTGGGCCCCTCTGTGTGCCAGGCCCTACAGCAATGCAAGCAATAGGCCTGGCATCTGCCTTATAAACATCTACACATCTTTATTTGCAGAAGGCCCCGTGTGAAGGTGACATGCAGGCCTATGTCTTGGGATGACAGATAACCAGCCATGTCAAAAGTAAAGGAAAGAGCAGTTCAAGAGGAAGGACAAGCTTAAGCAAAAGCCCATGGCTGAAAAGAATGGAGAGAGAATATCAGCATGATCAGATCAGAGAAAGAAAGGAGGAGAGGAGAATACATAGGCAAAGGTTAAAGAGTTTCAGGTCTTCCTGGTCATTGATTGGACTGTAAGTTCTCTTATAAATCTGCAGTTAAATACTACCACAGAATCTAAGTGAAAGCAGAACTAAATTTTCCCCTAGAAATTTCCTGTAGCTGCATAGTCAAATATCATTACAGCATGTGACAATGAGGGAACCTCAAGTTAAATTAGTAACAACATATGTACAGGCTTTGGAAATCAGGTCGAACACGTTACCAGGAAGTTGGATTAAACTGTGACCACATCCTAGAATGATGGTGGGGCTTGAATCCTAGGAATTTAAAGCTTTTCTACCTTTATAGAGGATGGGATTAGTATTTGTTAAGATTCTGTGTCAGGAATTTTACAAATATTGTCCAATTTAATCCCAAAAATAATCCCAAAAGAGATTATTATTTTTTACTTTGACCAATGAGAAAACTGAGGGCAAATCTTGTACCCAAGGTCATACAGCTCGTCTGAGCTGAGTTGTAAGCTGTGCCAATCCTGTAAAGTCTACACATTCTCCTCACACCACAGGGCCTCTGTGAATGGTGACAATAGGAAAAACAGATCCCCTTACTCCCCACCCCGCCCCCACCTTGTCCGAGCCAGGCTTGCTCATCAGAGGAATAGTCATCAAAGTGTGTAATTGATTAGAAGTGCCATTTTGGGTGGTCAGAATTCCATTCCCTTGAAAATAACACGGGGAATCTCATTTCTTTCCAACCTTATATTAGTTTTCAGTTAATCAGTTAGTTTTCTCAGGCTGCTGAGCATAGATATTAATTTGACTAATTGGTTCATCATATTGCTTGGTTGACAAAGAAAACTAGACATTTTTTTTTCATTTTTCACAAGCGTAGCTGAAAAATTTATGGAAAAGTTTTTTAATGAGAGAGAGAAAAAAAGAATTAAGTTACATGTAACATACTTGCAAATCCTGTAAATGATCTCTTCAATTTTACCTTCCTATAAATGACACATATAAAGCTTTAAATTAGAATGCAGGAGGGTTTCTGAGGAGGTCAGCTTGACTATGGCTTTGCTTTTTATGTGGAAACCTTATTCTGAGTGTACTGGGTGAGGGAGGGCAATGTGTACCTAACTATAATATACACGGTTTCCTAAGAATCTTTTCTGTTACCTTTCACATTAAAAGCAAAGGGTAGAGTTCCATTTAAATGAGGATGGTCCATGTAAGTACATATATATGTGACATGTATATTACATCATAAATTATGATTTTGCTATGCTGAACATTTTTACATTAAAATATCTACCACAGTTCTATTATGTTCACTTATACTTAAACTGATACAAAATTAAAGTATGTCACCTTATAATTATATTGTAGTGAAAGGTGAGGGCATGAATATCATGCAGGGGCATTAACTGTTTTAATAAATAGACTATACGATTACTATCTCGCAAGCTTTGCAATGTTAGCATAGTTTCAAATGATAAGATCTGAAAAATAATCTGATCACTCTGAATCTGCTATAATTTTTTTCTGAAGGTAGAACCAAAGTAGAAATAATCTTGCTCTTCACATTTAAGAATAGCTTTTCTGAGCCGGGCATGGTGGCGCACGCTTGTAATCCCAGTACTTTGGGAGGCGGAGACCAGAGGATCCGGGTTCGCGGCCAGCCTCAGCTCTCTTGCGCTCTCTCTCTCTCTCTCTCTCTCTCTCTCTCTCTATTTAGTGAGGCCCTCTGCAACTTCGTGAGACCCGGTTTCAAAATACAGTATAAAAAATAGGGCCGGGGGCGTAGCGCAGAGGTAGAACGCCCCTGCGTTCCATCCCCAGTACCGCAAAAAAAAAAAAAAAAAAAAAAGAATAGCTTTTCTGAGAAAAGGAAGTTTATATGTAGCTCTTCGGCCTTATTTAATTAGTTACATTTTTTTCTCTTCAGCAAGTAAAGACAGGAAATCATGGTCTATTGATCAGTGCAACTTACCTTCCTCTTGTGTTTCTGAGGAACAGAGTATGAATTAAGCAAGGGATTTTAATAGTACACAGGAAGGGGACTATGTACAGATAAAGTTAATAAAAGATCCCATGTTTTTGCAAAAATTAATCCAATTTGTTGAGGGTATTTTATTAAGAACAGAATTTACTTTCAGCCAAATGAGGTATGATTTAGGTTGTACTGAATTATATTCTTAATTAAAATTATTTCAACTATTTCTAATGAAAACATAAATTTTATTGTTTGTTTTATATTACCTACAAAGAATAAAAAGGAAAACTATTTCGCAGGACACTGTTTTTCTGTGTTTGTGAAAAGAATATGAAAATGTAGAGAGAATGGTTACATGAATGTGAGACTGAAATTGCCTGGGCAAGCCTCATGTTTGTGCCCTGTCTTCTTCCTGCTGTCTCACACCAGTAGCCATGTCATTATATCAATCTTAAAAATTGTAGAGGTGGTGGTGACAGGGATCGTTTTATGCAATTAGCTATGTTTGTTTCCTATAATTAGGAGCTTAGCCAATAAGATAAAGATATACAAATGTTTTAAAGGGCAGAGTGAAAGATGAGAATCAGAGACAGTAGAAATGTGAAGAAATAGAGCTGGCAAAACTAAACTCTGCTTAGATAGAGTTGCTGTAGTTTGGCTATTGAATGTAAATTCTGTGTTAATAAGCTTTCCACCACTGGGACAAAATATCTGAGGAAAACAACTTAGAGGAGAAGAGATTTATTTTGGTTCAGTTTCAGAGGTTTCAGTCCATGGTCGGTTGGCTCCATTGCTTTGGGCCTGAGGTGAAGCAGAGAATCATGGGTGAAGGGCATGGTAGAGAAAAGATGCTCAGTCATGGCAGCCAGGAAGCAGAGAGAGAGAGAGAGAGAGAGAGAGAAAAGGGCCGGGGACAAGTCCCCAAGGACTCCCCAGAGGACCCAATCCCTTCAATTACATCCCAGCTTCTACAGTTTCCACCACCCCCAATGGTCCTTTCAACCATGAACCCCTCAGTGGATTAATGCATGATGAGGCCAGAGCACTCAAGGTCCAGTCACTTCCCCAAAACCCCACTTCTCGCTGCTCTGGGGACCAAGCCTTCAACACATGAGTCTTTGGGGGACACATCATGTACACATCATAACAGCCCCAAAGACCCATGTGTTGAAGTCTTGGTCCCCAGCCTGTGGCACAATTGAGAGGTGGTGGAACCCTTAGGAGGTGGGGCCTGGTGGAAGGAAGTTAGGTCATTGGAGATGTGCCCTTGAAGGGAATATTGGAATGCTAATCTTTTCCTATCTCTCTTTCTGTTTCCTGACTGTCACAAGGTGAACACACCTCCACTATAATATGTTCCTGCTATGATGTACTGTGCCACAACAGGTCCAAAGCAAAGGAGCCAAGTGACCCCAGGCCAGACTTCTAAAACCATGAGCCAAAATAAACATTTCATCCCATAAAGTTGGTATTTCAGGTATTTTGTCACAGTGATGCAAACTGGCTAACACAATAGTGTATCAGCTATACACATTTACCAAAAAGATGGAGACCATGAAAGACAGAAATCCAAGAAGAGCTGGGCATGGTGGCACATGCTCTAATCTCATTACTTGGGAGGCTGAGTCAGAAGGCTCACACATTCAGGGCTAGCCTCAGCAATGTAACAAGGCTCTCAGCAACCTAGCAAAACCCTGTTTGAAGACAAAAAATAAAAAGGGCTGGGAGTGTAGCTCAGAGGTAGAATGCCCCTGGGTTCAATCCCCAGTACAACAACAACAAAAAAAAGAGGAGAAATCAGATCCATAGAACAGAGGAAAATTCTAAAAATGATAATTCAATAACCTTAGAGACATATAAGAACATATTGCATGTATTTATTTGCTTATTATCTAGAGTTGAGAATATGCCAGGTGCTTTTCTATTACCTTTAAAGTAGTCTTTCACTTAATCCTAATAACGATACCTTTCAGGTAGGCATTACTGTCATGTCCATCTTATGGAAAGGCTAAGTAATTTGCAAAGGCCAGCCTAGCAAATCCTAGAGGTAGGACTTGAAACCAGGCAGTCTGGTTAAAGTCTACCATCTTGCAATCACATTTTACTGTCTCCAAAATATTAAGAACAGAATGTTATGGAGAGTGAACAAGCAGAAAGAACTTCTGCAATCTAAAAATATTATAGCTAAAGTAAAATATTTATAACAATAATTAATAGGAAAAGTAATGGAATTTTCCCAGAATATAAGACAAAAAAATCTAAGAAGTGAAAACAGAAAGAACTATAACAAAAAATGAGAGTATAAATCCAGATGTCCAACATTAGACTAATTACCTTTCAGAAAGAGAGATGAAGAATTTGTCAAGGAAATAGAAGCCCACAGGGAATAAAATAATAACCCTTATCAAGACACATAATATGATATTTTAGGATATACCAACAAGAGTCACAACAAGGTGGCTTGGGTTGAAAAATAGTAGTGCAGTCACCATGTTCCTAAATCTTAAGTATAGAAGAGAATTTTGGATTGGTTGCAGACTTACTGGTTCCAATTTTTTTTAACACATGTAAAGCTCGAATCAATTTTCTTTATAACCAGCTGCCAGTAGCTTAACATTACCTTCACCCCAGCCCTTACCATGACTGACCCCAACCACCAAATAAATCACTCCCATTTTATGCCAGGTCCCGTAAGTGTGCCAAGACATAGTTATGACATAGAGTGATGGTTATGAGCTGAGGTTTTGGATTGAATCCTGACTCCAGCACTTCAAGGATGATAACGTTAGTACCAGCTCACGAAGGTTTGTGAAGATTACATGGGAAATATATATATAAACCATATAACTGAATTCCTGGCCTGTACCGAGCACTCAATATGACAGCCATTATTATTAATATTATTAACTTTGAGAAAAAGATTACTTCATGAATATTGTAACATTTAATCATAAATGGATGAAGTTTTTGTTGTATCTCATTTATTGTGACAACCATTGTAAGGTCTCTATATGGTTTTAAAACTACTTAACAAGTATATATGTATAATTTATTGAAGTAATCTGAGTCATTTACATTTATTTTTAACTTTATTCACTCCCCTTAATTTTTTGGTCACTTTTGAACTGATATTCCTTGGTTTTTTTGTTTTGTTTTGTTTTGTTTCACTGAGTATTCTGTTACACTGTGTTTTCAAACATCTTATCAGATATAGATGTGACTTAATTTGTTTCTTTCAAGGGAGTTTCATACTGTATGATTCTTGGAGTTCACCATTTAGCTTAGATCATTGATCCTTTTTGTTTATACCTCAGTTTTTATTTCTTCTTGTTATCAACCAAGATAAGATGATGCGCTGCATGATCTCTTTATACATTTAAAATAAGAAATAATGCTGCAGAGCCAGGCTCTCTCTAAGCAGTTTCCCAAGATATCCAGGACCTCACCAGCACCTCTTATATCCCAGAAATGTATTTGAAACACAACACAGGTAGATCCTTTATTGATAACATACTCTAATTAAACAGCTGGTATATTTTAAGCTTATAATAAGAAATAGCAACCACAGGGTTCCAGGTACTTGACATCCATATGAATGTTGCATTTTCTGCCCTGTAGATGTTTATCCCTACTAAAGAAGCCAGTCATTTTCTAATAGGGAAAGATTTAAACAAATATGTTGTTTACTGAAATGAAGCTAAAATTGTTGAATGCATCCATCTCCACATGGTGGATTTTCTTGTCTGGAGAATTAAGATGGTTTACTGAAGCTTTCTTTTTCTTGAATCGACCAGCTTGAATGGGTACTACCAATATCCACCTCTGTTACTCTATCTATGCAAGATGCAGCTGATTAAGATTCTCCCCCACCTTCCTAATTATTTAGGAGAAGTGGCTTAGGTAACACCCTACCACTGTCAATGAGTGTCTGGAAACACTGCAATGAGGCTCTGCAAGACAACATATCATTAGGAGAAAATAATACCCAAGGTATTTCGTTTCTTATGTAGACTTGAAAGGACTTCAAGAACTGGGGAAGAGAAAAGTACCTTCAATAAAAGGATTAGTAAATAGGGGCTCCAGAGACAGAATGGGTAAGTGACTTCAGAGAGCAAGGAAATGTAAGGGGTCCCCAGGGAAGCCACCATGCTCCTGTCTGCTTTACCCCTCCCATAGGCCTGAGAGGCCTGTTATCCCATCATTCCTCTGTAAATCCACAAATCCAAATAAGGAGATGTTTTATTTACCATATTGTAAGAATAAGCTAGCTAATGAGAAGAGGGCGCAACATCCAGTCTCCTCTATGGTTTTGAAATTATTATCTGAATTATTGAATATAGAACTGCACAGAACACATCATCAGAGCTTGTGTGTAATTGATTCTGGAAATCCTGGGTAGATATAGGATATTTAGGATAGTGTAGGATCTCCACTTCCACTAAGCCATAAACAAGCAGAAAACAACGCCTCCACTGGACTCTTTCTATGAATTTCCCTTCCTTGTACTGAAAAGAGAAGCCTGCTCAGAAAGGCCAGAAAGAAGAGAGGAACTATCAAGATTAAGTTTCTTTTATGATTGACTTTTTTTTCTTTATCATGGGTGACTGAATTCTACAGATTTGAATGAAATATCAATTCTGTTACTATATGGTTAGTCTATTTTACATTAAATGTTAATTTCAGAGATGGAGCCCATGATGGCAATCTTATTTCCCTTATTTTCGAGTTTCCAAAAGACATCTCTCTGTTGTCCTCTTCCAACAAAGCATTTGAGGTATAGTCATTTGTATTTCAGACTTTAGTTACTAAGATAGCTCTTGTCATCGTCATACTGGCAATACATAGGGCTATAAGATCGAGTGAGACCAAGTTAGAAAATGTATAAGTACTAAGGCAATGCAGAAAACCTAGTCTCCTGAAAGGTTTGGTTTTGAAATCCCTCGTCCATCCAAATGTTCTAAAATAAAATGTAGACTGGATTAATTCAAACATCACTATCTAATTTGACTTTTCAACTTGATGGTAGAAGGCAGAGAGGTATAGATGGAGGTCATCGGGCAATCAATGACTCAGAATCAAGGTCATCAGACAGAATTTTCCTATGATACCTGCTTTTCTGACATCTATAATTTGAATTTGATTTCATCTATAATTTAGATTTGACGGTTCCTGTTTTTAGCAACCCAACAAATATTTGTTTGGCAAAATAAATATTTGTTGGATTGCTACAAAAAACCCTTTTATGCCTCATGTTAGTTTTCCATAAAATACACCTCTATTTCTGCCACGTGGTTTCAGTTCCTTTAAAATTTTGAGTCACCATCCATGACGCAGATAGTAACCAATATATATGCCACAAAGTCCCAATCTTGTTTTGTCCTGCCTGGGTTGTGAGACTGTTAAGGTAATGTGTGAAAGCAAAACACACAGACTGTGCTTTTGCAATTTCCCTGTTTCAGCACATATCTTAAGCAACGTGCGGCCGAATGGTTTAATTATTAGCTGGAGTTAGGAGTGCTCAGTATTGACTCGCTACTCCAGTCCTGTTCTATCTGCCTTTGACTTTTGAGCTTCCTGGATCACTCTAGGTCACTCATTAAATACCTGGATATTCTCTGAATCACATAAAACAGAAGTAGATTGATAAAAAACATTTGTGACCTTGTCATCTGGGATTTTTTTGAACATCAAGGAATTTGACATGGTTAGAGTGTAATAAGACCTCAAATGTCACATCTGTCTTTTAATCTCCAGAAAACACTTTTCTCCAGTAGAAGATTGGAAATTGCATCTTCCAACTATAATCTTGAAGGAAAATACTTCATTTACATTTTAAATATTTCTTATGGCCTTAGTGATAGTCAAATGTTAGAGATCATGAACTGAGGTTCTATCTAAACTGCTTAAGTATGACACTTGTAGAAATGTCATACATATGTCTAAATATGGGCACCAGGAATGTGTTTTCAATTTATTACTTATCATTGTAGAAATATAAACAAAACTAGCAAACACCACATCAAACACAATTGTTTGATATTTCATGCTTCCTTAGGATCCACAAACAGTTTTTGGAACAAATCTTTTCTGAAATGATGTCACATAATAAGTATGGCCTTTTATTGGTGTTAGCTTTTATTCTCAAAAGAACTATTATGTTGTATGCACAAATATTTTCATTCTCATTTTACTGATTCAACTCCACCATTGAATTAAATTTCTATCCATAGATAAAGAAATGGTAGTCATAGGGTACAAATGTTTCAATGAAGAAATGTATTCTTCATGACTTTCAATTTCTCAAGGGATGGAATAAAATATTTGTTTAGTTTACTGCCTTAACCAAAGCTCAAATAGAAAGTTTTAAAAAAGGCATACTTCTAGGGAATTACCCAGCCTCAGAGTTCTCAGGTCTTCCACTGTTATTCCCCTGTCAGTATTTTGAAAACACTAGCCCATTAATTTTCAAAGTAAAATTTTACTTTTGATATCTGGTAGAAGAAGCATATTAAGCTATAATCTTGACAAGTGTACATATGCAATCAAGTTGTGGGACTAAAACAGGTGAGTTTCATTTTTTTTGTTAGTCAAGAGGATTGATATATTGTCAGATAGCACATAAACACTCAACTTACTATTTCTTAAATGAATTAGTAAAATTTGAACCCCAGAACTGGGCCTCAGGAAGGAGGGACTTAGAGGTAGGATGGAAAACTGAAAAATAGAGCTAGTTGATTTGGCACCTGGGCAAGCTGCTAAGAAAGTGGCACTACTGCTTTTCACACCAGGGAATTTATAAACAGAAATATGGATTGACTTTCTTAAACCAGCCTGCTTTAATAGAACCAGGGTTCTAAACATTCTGCAAATCTCCTTTTGGTTAATCCTCAGTAACAAGAAAGCTTGAGGTTCTTGATTTTAAAGCTGGGTATCTTGGTTTTAAGTTTATAATAAGAAACTTTAGTTTGAAGAGGAAAATCTTTCTAAGTAATAGTAGCTCTATTCCAGGCCTATGAAGTAGAGAATCTCAGTGCTTCGTCGAAAGGACCATTGATCCTTTCGGTCATCATTGGAATAGAAATTATCATAATATTGCATTATAGTTTGTAGTAGAAAGATATTTGGTTAATTGAGGACTCATTTAAATTATTTCCTTATTAATCAGAACTTTACAATATAGTAATACATTTAAAAAGTAACATATATGATAATTACTTCTGGAGTCATATTTCCATTTATATTTAAATGAATTTCACCCATACTCTAAAGTATATACATACATGTTTAAGTAGAATGAGTATTATTTAAATTCTAATTCATTTTATCTTCTAACAATGTTTATTTGCAAATGTAAAATTGAATAATCTGGGCATTTGCTTATCCTTTTTAATAATAAAAATTCAAAATCTCAAGTTTTATCTCATTTATTGGCTCACATATTTTCTTCACTGGACTCATAGAATATGTTATAGGTTTTTATTTTTATATAAGCAGAGAAAATGAGTTTTGTTTTAAAATCATATGGTCCTTAATGATCACTGCAGGCATGTTAAAGTGTGAAATTTGAGAACCTCTCTCACAGAACATAACAGTGGTCATAAAGAGTTGCCAAAGAATTACGGTAAGAAAGAAAGGGGAAAAAAAAAACTTTACCCATGTAGATGTTGAAGTCATATCCTGACCAAAGAAGGAAGTGACAGATCTCTGGGTTCAAACTTATCTGATGCTGTACATCACAGACGGCACACTGCTGACCGTTTTCAGTTGTTTTTGTAACAGCAAAAAGCTCACTCACTAGAAGTAGTTTGAAGTCAAAATGCTGAAGAGAAAACCATCCAATGTTTCAGAGAAGGAGAAACATCAAAAACCAAAGGTAAGGTATTTTCATACACAGTTAAATAAAGTCAAATCTTTTAATAGAAAATACACACAGACACGCTCACACACACACACACACACACACAATGTTCTTGTCTGTCAGTCATAAGTGAATTCAAGCATAGAGCTGAATGCTTCATGGCAAGTATAGAAACAAGCGAATTGCAAAGTTGGATGTTAACATCTGACAATTATCGTCTCTGCAGTTTGTCTTATATTTGATCATTAATGTCTGTAACTAAAGTTTGAATTCGGACCACCAACTTCATGGAAATCAATTTGGTGGTCTTTGTTTGACAGGCTGATACTATGAAATCTTGCATATCTTTCATGACTGAGCTTGTCAATGTCTATTTACCAGGCTACAGAATGAATTTTTTCTCTTAAAATCTTAGGTGTTAACATTAAATTATGAAAATGTTGTAAAATGGGAGATATTTTGAGTTAAGTATATGATTTTCACATTTCTGAATGTTAAAATATGATAGATTGTCTGTCATAGAGCTGTGTTTTTTCCTGGTCTCTTTCTTGAACTAACATTATCACTAGAGAGAGGATTGGGCTGTGTTTTGAGAAACATCAAAACCCCATCAATTGGTATATTTGACAAGTTAGTATTATGTAGAATATTATTCTATTCTTTGTTTTGACAATAATTGCTACATTTTGAAAAAAAGTAGGACATGGGATAACCAAGTTTGGATTCTATTATAGAACTCTAAGTTAGATGATAGCATAAAATAAAACTATTTATTAAATACTGATGTCAGAAAATTTCTCCAATACTTGTACATTCCTTGAGTTTCTTAGATAAATTTTTATTTGTGAGCTGAACAATGACTGAGTCCAGATATCTTTTTAGATAATTGGTTTATTGTTTGCTATCAGCATTTATTTGTTATGGACCTATTTTCAGAGGAAAGGGTTGGGAACTGATTGTGATCATTTGAACGGATGGGCATTGGAGAATGGTCAGTATTCTGAAACTCTTTGGAATTTTCTATGCAACATCTCTAAAGGAAACTGAAAGTAAATTATTTCCTTTCTTCGGAAAATAATAATAAATGATTTTCAATACTAATTCTGACACAAAAATCTGATAAAGGATAGATAATAAGCAAGTTCAGTTAAAATATGGCTGGATAACATATCATAATTTCTTTTCCCAAATCAAATAAAAATTAAAGGTAATATTTTCCAAAAGGTAGAAAAAATATTTTTTTAAAGAAAGCATCACTTATACTTCTACCTAGGATTAATTTTACATAAAATTTACCTGATTAACTGTAATGAATATTCAATTGATAATAGCAGGTTTGGGGGAGATTACAAAAGTTAATACGAAGCAGTACTTTTCATAAAAGTTCTTAAACTGAAGCAGGGCATGGTGGTGCATGTTTATAATCCTAGTACTTGAGAGGCTGAGACCAGAGAATCCAGGTTTGCGGCCAGCCTCAGCTACTTAGTGAGGCCCTCCACAACTTAGTGAGACCCTGTTTCAAAATAAAGAATAAAAAAATAGGACTGGGGGTGTAGCTTGGAGGTAGAATGCCCCGGGGTTCAATCCCTAGTACAGCCAAAAAAGTACTTAACCTGTAATGAGTTAAGTACTTAAACTGTATTTAACTTGTGTGTCTCATGTGGACAGTTTTTCCGTATATCTGGGACTGGCCAAGTTTATGTGCAGGAATTCCTGGGGTAAGAAGACTGAGACATATGAAAGCTCACTGGGCCTCAGTGTCCTTCTCTGTTAGTGCATTGCATCCGATGTGTCAGGCCCCTCCCAGTGCCTAAGTGACGGGTTCATGGAGGCCCTGCTGCCTCACCTGCAGTAGGAGAGAATCCTCTTCCCTGGTCGCTCTGTGACAGAGAGACACAGGCATGGCGGGGATGGCTACCGAGTGAAGCAAACTAGTTCACACAGAGTGGGTGAGTGTGAAATGGACATGTGCTGGCTGAGCAGCCCTAATGTGAACATCTGAAATCTGAAATGCTCCAAAATATGAAACTTTCTAAGCGATGACATTACACCACAGTGGAAAATTCCACACCTGACCTCATGTGATATGCTGTGGTCCAAACACAGGAGCACTAAAAATATTGTATAAAATTACTTTCAGGCTATGTGGATAAGGTGTATATGAAACATAAATGAATTTTTGGTGTGGTACTGGGGATGGAACCTAGGGGTGTTTTACTTCTGAGCTACACTTCCAGCCCACTTTTATTTTTTATTTTGGAACAAGGGCTTGCTAAGTTGCTGAGGCTGGCCTTGAACCTGCACTCCTCCTGTCTCAGCCTCCCAAGTACTGAGTTTCCAGGCGTGTGTCACCATGCTCAGCTGAAACATAAATGAATTTTGAGTTTAGACTCGGGACCCATCCTTGAGATTTTATTTTATTTATATATCTCAATATATATACCTATACACACACACACACACACACACACACACACATATATGTAAATATTTCAAAATCTGAAAAAAATCGAAATCCGAAACACTTCGAGTCCCAAGCATTTTGGACAAGGGGTACTCAATCTATATTACTAACAATGGCAATAACAGCTCACACTTAACTGATTTCTATGTCAACTCCATTTGAGTTTGAAGTCTGATCTTCAAGTATCTTATAAACACTATTATGTATTATAATGTAATCACCACATATGTATTATGTAGTGAGCTAATATATTTATGTCACTGAATTTTTTTCAAAATAATGCTTTATCATCGTTTGTTTTAATAGCAGTAACTATTATAATACATGTGAAATATTGTTCATCTTATTGACTTCCTCATTCATAAAATAAAAATGCTTGATAAGATATACACCAGGGAATAAGATATATCACAGAAAATAGCCACATTGAAAGCACAGTAACTTTTTCAATGAGAAAATTCACATTTTCCATAGACAGATGGTTTCATTCCACATGAATTTAAAGAGATAAGTGAGTGTATATGCTCAAGTTTTTCTTAAATTCTAGATCAACTGGATTCTTTCTTTTAACATGAAAGTAATACTTTCCAATTATTATAATTATATCTTAGAAACAACTCCTCTTAATTCATATTTATTTTACTATGCAATTTTATTTACATATTTTAGGATAAAGAGTAGAATCCATAAGGGATGGCAAAGACTGATGTTATTATTATGAGGCCCACAAATAAATGGCTAGTAGAAAGAAGAGTACAAATTCCTTCCTAGGCTGGAAGAGAACTTAAAGCCTATGCCTAGAAAGACAGAATAGAACCGCTAAGAAATTGGCCTGAAATATGGGAAATAACTGTCTACATTGATTATGTACCAAAGATGGTTTCGATCTCCTGATCCAGAAATATGCACTCTTTGTACTATACTCTAAACTTTTTGGAGAGGGATTTCTCTCCTTTTTTTAAACATAAATGCTGAAGTAGGTAAAAAGTGACAATAATAAAAATGTGAGAAATATTTAATCATCTACTTCCTGTTAAGTCCCATAGGTTATAGTTCCGGTGACCCAGTACTCAGCTCAAATGCAATGTATATTATACCTAATGTTACCTCAAAAATTATGAAACTGTTCATTTAAAACAAAAAATCAATAGGTAAAAAGTTATAATTAGATAGGAGTAAGAAGTTCTGGCGTGGTATTGCACAGTAGGATGACCATAAATGATGATAATCTTCTATACAATTTAAAAAGCTAGAAGAAAGGAGTTTGAATATTTTCACCATAAACTACTATGCTGAGCATGAGAAGGAGGGAAGGGGAAGGGAATGGGGTGTGGGGGGGCTAATTGACCGATGTGTGCATGTATACTTCTACCACTCTGAAACCCACCAAGATGTATGATTACAATGCACCAAACAATAAAAAAGATAAATATTTGAGCGGATGTTTAACTTGATTTAAATATTACACAATGTATACATGTACCAAAACATCACATATCACCCATAGATACAGATAGCTCTTATATTTTTATGTACCAGTTAAATATAAATTTAAATTAAAAAGGAAAAAATGGAGAACTTTATTATTTCTATTTTTAAATAGGCCCTACAGTTACACAGAAAGTTAAAATCATTTATGAATATAATATGCAGTAATGGATATTATAAGAAGCCTATATCCAAAATAATATATTATTTTCTTATATTCACAATACTTATCAATAAACATATCCATGATCAAAAACATAAATTAAAACACATACTAAAATATAGTTTAGCCATCTGTAATTTTATCATTAATGGACATTTTTCCCTTTATTCCTCTGCTCTATTTTTGCTATGGGTTCTTTGCTTTGAATAGCTGATAAATAAAACCAATAGCATTTGGATTTGCTAAAAAACATTCATAGCATAGGCTGAGAGTCAGAGATCAGAGAAACTGGAAAATCTTTGGATAATTATTATATAACAAACCCATTACATATACTGAAAAATTGATACATTCTAATAAGTTCAATAAGTTATGGTATATGGGTAAATTCCAAATAAAGATATTTGGTGAATAGTGATTAAGTAGTCTACATTTAGATCCATTAAAAATAACCTTGCTATAGTGTGTTTCCCTCCACTCCCCGCACATGATGTACATACACAAACCTATAAGACTCAATCACTATCTGGAGCATGAAAGGGAGGGATGGGGGAGGGAATAGGGCGGGTTTGGAGGGAGGGCTAAATGTGCAATGTGTGCATGTATGATGTTCATACCCTGACATATATCAAAATGTATAATTACAATGCACCAATAAATGAACATAAAAAGTTAAAAAAAAATAACCTTGCTAGTCGGGCGTGGTGGTGCATGCTTGTAATCCCAGTACTTTGGGAGGTGGAAACCGGAGGATACGGGTTTGCGGCCAGCCTCAGCTCGCGCTTGCACGCGCGGGTGCGCACGCACGCTCTCTTTCTCTCTCTCCCTGTCTCTCTCTCTCTCTCTCTCTCTCTCTCTCTTTCTCTCTCTCTCTCTCTCTGTCTCTCTCTACTTAGTGAGGTCCTCCACAACTTCGTGAGACCCGGTCTCAAAATAAAGTATAAAAAAAATAGGTTCGGGAGTGTAGCGCGGAGGTAGAACGCCCCTGGGTTCAATCCCCGGTACCGCAAAAAAAATAATAATAATAACCTTGCTTAATATATTGTACCTTCCTTCTTGAAATTTTTAAATCTTTTTACCACTAGTGCCCAATACTGATACTGATATCGATTTTAGAAACTTTTAAGCATATCCAGGATTCATATCTGATAAGATACTATCACAATACATTTTTTTTTTGCGGTACCGGGGATCGAACCCAGGGGCATTCTACCTCCGCGCTACACCCCCGGCCCTATTTTTTATACTTTATTTTGAAACCGGGTGAGAGAGAGAGAGAGAGCTGAGGCTGGCCGCGAACCTGGATCCTCCGGTCTCCGCCTCCCAAAGTACTGGGATTACAAGCGTGCGCCATCACGCCCAGCTCACAATACATTTCATAAATGCTTAAATTATAGAACATAGTTTTACTTTGCTAAAATGCTTTCATTTGTTTCCTATATCTATTTTGATTTTACTACATATCAATTGTGCTCAGAGACTTTTGCATATTAATTTATTTAATATTTGTAACAACTCTGTGAGAGAATCATTCTTACTTAGCCTCATAAAGAAGAGTCTAAGACAAACAGAAGGTTGATTACCTTAAGCAAAGACACTTAATTAGACGAAAAATAAAGTTGTGTCCTATAAAATACATATGATATCAATTTCCAATATTACTTTTCTTAAAGTAATACTGCCACTGTAAGCAAAAGGATTGTTGAAAATGTTCCTGTTTTAATTGTCAGATAAATTTTAAGGAGAACAGAGAGACCAGATCTTTAAGGGCCTTTGTAAATTGGAAAGGAATTTAAAGGTCCTCCGTTCCTTTCTCTGACTAAGCTCAGGAAGTCCATCTGTGAAATCTCTCCAGATATCTACCCAAGTTTAAACACTTAAAATTGAAAAAACAAAACACAACAGAACTTTCTTAATATTGAAATAATTAAAATTATGACAATGCTGAAATAAGTATAAACATGTATTTTCTTTCTGCACCTAGCTTAGCACTTTTAATATAGTAGGTTGTTAATAAATATTTGTAAAGTGATTGAAGTTTCTTGAGTCTACTAAATGAAGCCTGGTTCAGGATGGATACTCACTAGGGCTATATACTTTCATTACCATTGGTTCTAAGATTGTCAGTACTTATGTAAAAAAAAAAGCTGTGTGTATGTGTATAAATACAACTATAATTCATTTCTCAGTTTTATTTTTAAGATGCCTAATATACCAAATATTGTGCAAAATCCCTAGAGAGGCTCATTATGACATAACAGTAGAGCTTTGTTCCAGGTTTCGGAATATGGTAGATACTTTGAAAATAAAAAAAGAATAGACTACACAAATGAAACTTGGTAGTTGTAATTAGAACAACTTGGTCTTTCTTTGGCTGGGATTAATGATCTGTGTTAATAAATTTTAACTGAGCTTTTCTTAGTTAAGGAAATTCTAGTTCCACTGTTATTGTAAAGGGAAACATTGGAATGATGACACTTCTTGAAATAGCTTTTTTTTACTGTTCTTTTTAATCTAAAGTGCATACCAAATGAGACACCATTAGTGTCACAGATGCTAATTTTCACTAGCAATGACTGAAGTGGCATTCTTCCCCATTTGCATTTGATCCCAGCCATGATGAGAGGTGATGAGTTGATTATGAGCTGCTTTCACTGCACTGCCCGCTGTGCAAATTTATGCTCCTAGACAAGGATGACACAGAGTTGTGGCATTAAAGAGCTTTCTTCATTGCTTTTTGTATCAGGACTGTTAAAATACATTTTAACTCTTATTTAACCAGGTATAAGAAGGAAGTATTTACATGCACTGGTGCTTACTTGAGGCCAGGATCTTGCAATCATGCCCGTTGTTATTTTAAATTTTCTCAAGACCCTCATGAGATAGGCATCATTTTTCTCCCCAGTTTATGAGAGAGAACTCTGTCCTTCAGATATGAAATATTTTGCCCACTGTATCATGTCTGGTTAAAAAAAATGATTTGGGATCCATGGGACAGCTTTTCTGCTTCTAGACTATGCCCCACCAGTACCCCTGTTTCTTCTTCATCTGGGCTGTAACTTTCAGACATTTACCTAGATTCAGTTGACTGGCTTTTTACTCAAAGTTATCTGGAACTTAGGTAATATGTTAGATTCACATTTTTCCATTTAAAAAATGTTAGATTTAAATAAGTGTTTATTTTTTATTACTATTCCCCCTCCAAAAAAAGAGAGCTGTCTCAAAAGGTTGTCTTCTTTTATGCATTTACTTGCTACTGAATGTGGTCCTACAGACCAGCAACATTGGCATGCCAGTATGACAGAGTTTCTGACCTGCCCAGGCCAACTAAAGGAGAGTGGACATTTTAGCAAGATGCTCAGGGTTCTGTAAGCATTTTAAAACCTGGAAATGAAGTTCTACATTGGTGGTTCTCAATCTAGGTTGGACATATGAATCACTGGAGAGCTATAAAAATATCGATGATTCAATTCCGTCCCCCCAAATATCCTGATTTACCTAATACAGAATATGGCTGGGTACCAAGAATTTTTTAAAATTTCTGAGCCCACCAGTGGTTTTCTTTTCTTTTCAAAAGACCTAGAAATTAATTCACTAATACATTCATTCATTCTTCAATGCAACATATATTGATTGAATGTTCACTATGCATGATTTTTAGAGCACTTCAACTCTGAATGAAAAGATGAACTCATTATCTTGCTCATTTCACCATGTTTAATTGATTAAAAGTGTTGAATAAATTTTAGCCATGAGTACATCTTTCCAACAAAGTATTTATTTGTAGCTTTCTCATTTTATAGACTACAAATCTGTAAGTAAGTTTTATCCCAAGCAAGTAGAAAAGGATTTGGGGCCAAATAGACTGGTGCTTAAAAAGTGCCTAGATAATATGCAAGAAGACCAGAAGATAAATAGCTGAGAGAAATGACAGAGTTTAGCCTTTCTTTTGTTTTGAAATGTGGGTATTATACCCTATAGGAAGAGTATAAAGTCATAACCTTGACTACTAATGCATTTGATTTGATTTGTTAAAAGTCAATGTTATCAGGCACTTATGTCCCTAATTTTTTCTTTCTTTGCTTTGGAGATAAATGGTTTAATTATCCATGAAGATTGTACTTTTTAAAATAATGGAACCAAGTCCGTATTCTAAACCTCTAAGTTTCCAAATTTAGCATTACCAAACTGATGTATTTCTTCATGCTGCTGGTGTTTAGGATTCAGGTGAGCTTTCAGAAACAAGACTTTCATATTATTTGCTTAGCTAAGAACAAAAATAGTCTCCATTAAGAACTGGCTAATAAGAATAGAAGTGTAGCTGGGCATGGTGGTACATGCCTATAATCCCAGTACTTGGGAGGCTAAGTTAAGAGGATTGCAGGTTTGAGAACAGCCTCAGCAATGGAGATTCTCAGCAACCTAGCAAGACCCAGTTTCAAAACAAAACAAAACAACAACAAAAAGGAGCTGGGGATGTAGCTTGGTGGTAGAATGCCCCTGGGTTCAATTCTCACTACAGTAAAAAAAAAAAAAATAGAAGTAGTTTTTAAGTCATCTCTGATGGTAGATAATTTTATTCATGTATAGATAGAACCATTTGTGACCATAGCTGGCAAAGCCCCCTCTTCTCATGTGAAGAGTTTTGAAAGTTGTCACCTTGTCTACATTAATTTTCTAGGGCTGCTGTAACAAAACACCACAGCTTATGTGGTTTACAGAATGGGAATTTAATTTTCTCACAGTTCTGAAGCTTGGAAGTCAAACATTAAGGTGTGAGCAGGGTTGTCTTCCCCTGAAGGCCATAAGGGAAGAGTCTCTCTCTCTCTCTCTCTCTCTCTCTCTCTCTCTCTCTCTGGCCTGCAGATGGCCACCCTCCTGCTCTCTCTCCCTCTGTGCGTTCAGGCTCCCGGTATATCTGTGTCCAGATATCCCTTTATGAATTAGTAGGATTAGATTAGGGCCCACCCCAGTGGTCACATTTTTAATTATTTCTTTGAAAGTCTATCTACTCATACAGTCACCTTCTGAGGTTCTGAGAGTTAGAACATCAGTACATAAAATTTGGGGGGGGGGACACAATTAAGCACATAACATAGTCTATGGCTCTCGGTAGTTGGAAGTAAGGATTGGATTTTCAGTTGCTTCCTTCCTTTCAATTACCCTAGATCCCTCACCTTTTCCAGTTGAATAGTGCCCTAATGTTGCCAGCCTCACTTCCAACTGGACTCCCACTAAAGTGCCTCCCTTTTGCCTACTCTCTCCAGTCTTTTTCTTATTCTTCCTCTTTTCCAAATGTGCCTCTGTTACATCCCTCTAGGCATCTATTAGGAATCATTTGAAAACTAATAAAAATAAAACATCTCTTCCATCCCATTGGCCAGTGCTTTCTGACTACATATTAGAATCGCCTGAAGGTGCTTTCCAACAATTGCTATGCCTGGACCCCTCTGCCAGATATTCTGGTTTAGTTCATCCAGGTGCGGCCCATGTTCTTGATCCTGTGATCACTCCATGCTTTTCTGTCTCTGATTCCATTAGCCTAGAATGCCTCTGTGCATTTTTTCCAACTCACAACCATTTGAATACCCAGCTAGACTTTCACCCTTTCAAGAAAGCCTGGACCACTTACTTCAAGGCAGAGTGTTAGAGAGCAGTCTGACAACATAGACTAAAGTCAGACAGACCTGGGTTTGAAGGTCAGCTTTCAAATTTCCTAACTGGGTGACTTTGAACATTTTGTTAAACTTCTTTTGAACCTCAGTGTTGTAATCTGGAAAAGGAGAAGTTTTAGAGCATGTCACATATGGTTGATGTGAGAATTAATAATCGTATGTTAATTTCCTAGCCCATGTATGTGTTTGCTTAATAATCTCTCCCTCTTTTCTAATTTCATAGCTCTTGTTCCACACCTCTCTGTTTCTCTTGCTACACTTTATTTCAATATGTTCTGTCAGCTAGATCCACCATCAAGAACAGGGGATATGTTATTCATATTTGTATTCCTTGGATTTGGGAGAATTCAAGAGAGATTGAACCCAGTGTGTTTGACTTTCAGACTCCATGTATTTCTATCACATATTCGCTGTCATCGAAAACATTTCAAGAACAGCACATAGTAATGATTTCTCAATGTATGCGTGATAAGTGTGGAATGACTAATGGCTAGTATTACTCATTTACGGAACGTGGTTTGTAAGTGGGTCATTGATACAGATCTGGGCAACATCTTCATCAAAACAAAGTAACCGTTTCTAGAATCAGAATGTAAGAAACAAAATGATAATCAAAAATTGTAATGTAATCTATCTGAAGGGCAGAAAAGTGTTAGCAAAAGGCTGTTGCTTCATCGAGAGCCTAGAAATGTGGGGGAGAGTAGAAATCTGCCACTATGTCTGCAGAAAAAAACAGAGTATCTGAAGCAAACATTCCATTTAGCTCAGCAGACTAACTCACTTAGGTAAGATGTGTACTTCACACTATTATAATAACTTCTTATCTCTTGCCTGGATACCACCTAACCGACTTTCCTGTGACTCGACTACACTCTTCAAACAAACTTCCAGCAATAACCTGTCCTTTGTATTCTTCCAGGGGAGGTAATTCTGTGATCAGTCAACTAGCATAGGCTTCCTACTTGACGGGAACCTCTCATAGCAAATCAGTACTTGGTATTGCCGTTTTTGGGTATCTTATCATTTTGGTTTATGAGTCAGTTACCCTGAGGTTGCTTACTGCTGTAAACTTGAGGTGAGGGCCTGATATTGGACAAAAAAAAAAAAAAAACGGCAAAAAGTTTGTCTTCCTAGAAGAACTGACCTGAGTTGCTAACTGGTATCACTTCCCGTACCTTTTCTCTACATAATAAAGTGTAAACAAGTAAATCATGACAGTTGTTTTCTATAGCATTCATAATTTTGCTAGTTTAACTTTCTGGAGTAACATTCAAGGCAGGTTCATGTTGCATGAAATTTTGTTTTACAATACATAGTGCTAAGACATTAGATATTTACTTTCCAACAGCAATAAATAAGTGACATTGTAACAGCTATATAGCAGTTTTCCAAATTAAGTAAAAGTAATAAAATATATAATTAAATATATAATATTTCTAATACTTATGGTTGCATTTTCTTTATATTGTTACTTATTACATAGCTATCATCTTTTGTTGGGAGCTTTTGTTTGATTTGCTTAAGCTGGGACATATACAAATTTCAAAATACTTTTAAGATTATATCTAATTATGATTGCCTGTCAATTTTAAAGTAGCCATTATTAATGAAGCAAATGTTTATAATTTTAAAAATATAATTCCAGGGACTGGGGTACAGCACTTATACAGCATGTGTGAGTCAATGGACTGGATACCTAGCACTGCAGAAAAAAATATAAATATATATATATATATATATATACATATACACACATATACATATGTATACACACACACACACACACACACACACACACATATATATAGTTCCTTTATAGATTAATATCCTGCAAATATTGGACATGACATTCTAGATCAAGGAATTTTCAAAAACTGAGTTGATTTCTACCATTACTATACCATTAAACTGAGTTGATTTCTACTATATTTTTGCCTCTCAATAGAGTGAAATATTCATACAGTCAAATCCAAATTTGCTGAAAGGAAAATACATGTTATTGACAATGAAGAGGTTATAGAACCCAACTATCTCTTCCAAATATCCTAATACAAACTTACTACTATTTTTTCCACCCATTCTTTCCCTGTTTGGGATTACATACCATATATTTACCCCACATAAACATGTCTGTTCTTACTAAGAGAAAAACGTTTAAATTCCTAAGCCTGGTGGCAGCGAGTGCTGCCTGGAGATGGGAATGTTTATAAGCTTTATGATATTAACTGCGGCACTCAACCTCAGGTGGCATAAAGCATGCAAAAAAGAACTTTCTGTCAGTTTTATTATTTCTAAAAAGGTTCCCCTTGAAGCAGAAGAGTGACCTTGCTCTGCTGAGCTGACATATGCCACTGGATTAATGGTTGAGCTCTGCTGGAGGGAAGCTCACGGAAACATTACAACTCCAGAAGCTGGGCTGGCGGTGACCATTAATCAGGGGGACCAAAATCATGCATCAAATACACTCATTTAAAAGTAGTAAAAATGACTTTAAAAAAACTTTTTGAGAATTAGCTTATTGTTTGTCATTACTTGTGTTCAAGGAGATGCCTGCATGACTAAAATATCCCTCCGGGAGACCTTTAGAAAGGTTACTATGTACCCAGAGATCAAGCAAATGCAGAAGGCATTTAAGACTAATGGAAGTGACAGGGAGTTTTTGTTCCAGAGAGTAGGATGGGAAAGTTTATGAAATGGACTCTATTTTCCCAACTCAATTTTCACAGCTTTATTTAACCATGATTTCAAAGTAATGGGTACTAAGAATATTTGCCTATTTGTGATTTTTATCAGATTTTTTAAAAACTGGGGTGACTGGATTTAGTGGTATAAACATGTAACTGTTAAATTTATTAGGAAAATTTTCAGGGATCTAATGTTTGAGTCAACATATTCAGACACAAAATATGTGAAAAAGTATCAGAGACTTAATGGTACTGGACATTCTTCTATCTTGGTAGCTAATGAAAAACACTTTTTCTCTCTCTCATTGAAATGAAAAAATGGACTTACATCTAAGATACTTAAAAATATTGTTCAATTGAACTAAGTTACCCTTGCTTTTTTAATCCATTTGATGATAAACTTAAATGACCTGATTTTGCTTTAATATTTTAATAGTTTTATCTTATATTAGTGATACTATGCATAACACATATGATATAAGTTTCCTAATAGGTAGTACAAACAGAAGAGTCAAGCACTTAATAAGAAAACTAGCACAAATTCGATATTTATGTTTTCAGTTAATGTGGTAAGGCCTGTTACAATCAGTATTTCAAAGTTCTTCTAAATAATAGTTACCTTCTTTTATCATTATCATCAATATACCTTGTGTTAATAGCCACAGTCTACAAAAAATTGCATATGCACAATTACTTGTTTGCAGAATTATTAATTTGTAAATTTTAGTGACAGGACAAAAAATAGTTGATAATGGTATGACAAGTTAAAATATTATTTAATACTTGGTTATAAACAGAAAAAGTACACACAACAAAAAGTTAATTTCTAAACTTATGGGAAGATTAGATTTTTGTAACTGGACATCTGAATCACCCATCCTTGGTATCATCTTGTCTGTATCAAAGCATCTAGAAAATAAAATTAGTAATGCAAAATTTGCTCAAGAAAATTACTTAGGGTAGGGATGGCAAATTCATGAAACACATGTAATCTGTATTTCCTCATTCCTCTCCTTACCACTTTCCCCAAAACACCCACTATATGCTGTAACAATTGTGGACACAGTTAACCATGACCTCTTTATACCTGGAAATGGCTCTAGAACCCTTCTCAACACAGCTCTCCATAAAGCTTTTAAAGAAACTATCATGTTGGTGCAAGAATTAAAAACTTCTTGTCAGTTTTGGGTTGAAGAGATAGTTCATACAGACAACAGAAAATCCTAGAGAAATATTCTTGTATCAAATATGAAAACACTTTATAAGTGACCAAAATGATCATGTTCACGAGATACAGTATTTCATTCTCTCCTTTGAAAGTTTGGGAGGGAATTATATTAGATGTTAGACACATTTTCTTCATGCAATAATCCTTTTTATGTATAGTATGTTCCACCACCTATTTGTTATTTCATCGTTATTTTAGCAATCAGCATCTTTGAATTTGGGGGTTTCTAAAAGAGTCTTTCTGCCAACAACTACACAATCTCTAAGAGTAAATGATTTTTGAAGATGGCTAAGTAAATTCATATTATATTGGTTTCAGCTAATTTCATACCTATGATCTGTGATCATTTTAATGTATCATTCTATAGACTATAAATAATAGAGTTATAGGTGTATACACATAAAATCCCTTTCACATACTAATTTTATCAGTGTTGTTCAAATAAGTATTTGTAAATGAAGAACTATAGATTTTCCAGTTGACATCTATTATACATTTTGACTTTATTTTATGTAACAATATAATTTGCTTATAGTAATTGCTTCTATATTTCTGTCCTTTTCATTCAAACATGTCCTTTTCATTCATTGAGCTCTTATGTAATGAAATGATTTGGTCAATGGTACCAACAGAGTAAAAAATTTCTCCAGAGCCGGGTGTGGTGGTTCATGCTTGTAATACCAGTACTTGGGGAGGCTGAGACTGGAGGATCCAGGTTTTTGCCAGCCTCAGCTACTTAGTGAGGCCCTCTGCAACTTAGTGAGACCCTGTTTCAAAATAAAGAATAAAAAATAGGGCTGGGGATGTAGCTCAGAGGTAGAATGCCCCTGGGTTCAATCCCCAGTATCACACACACACAAAAATTCTCCAGGATAGGTACTTATCTTATTCATACAGATGCCTTTACCCCAAGTCCAAAGTTTAGCCATACATGCCACTTAAGTTTGTTCATACCGAATTGCATGATAAAAAAATTTTATATTCTCTAATTAAACACCAGTAAATTATTTTCATCAGCTGTGTCATGATTAGGTTATGATTAGGTTTTGTGTAAATGTGAAATGTATGCTATTTGACATTTAACTTAAAGAGTAATGTGGAACTTCTCATCTGCTGTGGTTTTCCACAAGTCTCATAACTAGAATTTTTCTCTAAAAGTGCTACCACACTGAAGGGTAAAGGTAATCTATGTGCACTGAAATAACATCAGTATATAGCTTCACAGGGAAGGGAGGCCTTGTTCCTGTCCTTGAAGAATGGGCTAGGTTTGAGTAGGTGAACAAAAAAAAAAGACTGACATTCCTTGAAAGAAAAACAAAATGAATAACAGTTTAGCGACATAACTTAGTATATCAGTGATGGTCAGAAAGAAATGCCAGAAGTTGTGCTTGAACAGATTGATTAACCTTGTCCCCTACCTTGAAGAGTCATGCATATGACATATAATGAGTTTGAGCTTTATGTTGTTGACTAAGAAAGAGATACTTAAACATTCTGAACCTCAGTTTTCTTCACCTACAAACTGAAGAAATTAATATCTCCTGCAATTCTAAGTCAGCTTGGCATGAAGATTGACACATAGCATGCTCTCAGTAACCATCATAACGATATGGAGAAGGCTTTACATTGGGAGGGCAAGAATGAATAAGATGAGAATAAATCCTTTAGGAAAATTAGCTTTGTGGTGTGATATTAGAGGCCTGAAGAGGCAAGAATTTGGGGACAAAAGAGCTGAAAGCTGATGCATTGGTTCAGGAATTAACATATATTTGCATAAAAGTAATAGGAAAATAGTTCTCCAATAAGATTTGGAGAAAATATTGTGCAGATAGAGGCTAGAAGAGTGTGTGTGCACAGTGCATTACATGTTTCACTGTGTGTTCAAACTCCCCAAAGAAAGCAGTGAGAAAATACAAGTTTTAACAGTGCCAGAGGAGGGTGTAGAGGTAGGTCAAAACAGGTTCCTGGGGTAGCAGGACAGAAGTAGAAAGAGCTTCCTTTGGTACCTGCCTTCCAAAAACAGGTAGAAAGTGACTGTGTACTAGAGCAGCTAGAAAAGTGGGTTCCCTGCAGAAATTCTTAAAGATTTCAAGAAAGTGGTAGCATAATGAAAGAATTCCAGGAAGATCAAGAGGGACCATTTATTGTACTTCTTTATTGGGTTCAGTAGCAAGAGAAAGAGAAAAGGAATAGAAATCGTGTAATAAAATAATGTTGGAGTGACTGGATCCAGTAGAAGTTATCCAGTAGGAAAGTCAATAATCTGAACAGTTCAGAGTAGTGTGAGCATGGTCACTTTTTAAAGCTTTTCATTTCTTTTATATTCTATAGATTTTCAAAGAATTGGTCATAACAAATGACTCAGCTTTTACCACATTATGCTTTTTACTTGAATAATAATATATCAAAATATTCAAAATATTATTTAAGAACTTTCAACTAAAACAGAATATCATAATTTCTGAATAGAAATCTATAAAAGTGTACCATGACTCACAGTCTTTGGATGTAGTGTAAAAAAAATACTGTTTTGGGGTACTGGTGATTGAACCCAGGGGCAGCCTACCTCTGAGTTATACCTCCAGTTATTTTTATTTTTTAAATTTTAAAACAGGGCCTCACTAAGCTACTGAGGCTGGCCTCTAACATACAGTCTTCCTGTCTCACCCTCCCAAGTACTGGGATTACAGAAGTGCACCAATGGGCCCAGCTTGGATGTAGTGTGAATAATAAGACATGTTGTAAATTATGGGAAGATGTAACTGAGAATTTTAAATATTTGAGGGTTTTTTAACTCATAAAATTTGTTTTGTTACATTGAATAGGCTGATATGAATAGTCACTTTTATTGCTTATGGATCATTCTGCCTTGTTTCTTGTTTGTTTTTCCATTTGGGTACTCTGTGAGGCACTTTCAATTTGCAGAGAACATTTTAGTGGCACATCAACTTCTGAAAGTAAAGCTTTAGCATGGAAATAATGACAAAACTTTTAAAAACCACTGTAGAGTCAGAATTCTGTACTTCCTTTAGACATTTAGGAGTTGACCTGAAGGTAACGAATCAGAGAGATCAAGTAGACTAGCTTTCATTCTTAGAACTCAGATGTACATTGAAAAAATTTAGGGCACTGATACATGTTTAAGCTTTGGGTTGCCTTTGTCCAAGGTTAAAATGTTAATGTTGAAGGCAAGATTTTTTCCAGTTCCAATTGTGTTTTAGACTTCAGTTCCCTGACACCCCACACAACTTCTTCCGTTGGCACCACATGATAGTGTAATTATTTAACACTGAGGCAATTCTAACAGATTATTTTCAGTGAGTTAAATTTAATTCACACTCTTCTAAAGATCTTAGCACCTGAGTTAGTTAGAACAATTAAATCCTCGAATGCTTTTGGATAAAGTCTGACAAGCTTATTGAGATTTAGTATTTCATAATAGAATATTCATACGAGGGTGTGCTGAAGCAGAATTCTGATCTTCAAGAGCACATTACTAACCAACGCTTTGTGAGCAATATTTAGAAGATGTGAGAACTCGTTGGCAGAGCGTGTGTAATTTTTAATTTGCCAGTATATTTCAAAGTACTGCAGATGTCTGACTCATATATGCAAATTTTTTCTTTGAAAAACTTTTCCACCAGTGCCTTACCCAACCATGAAACTATGCTGGAGATGTAGACCCCAAAAGTTGGTGGCTGGTAAAGAAAGAAAATAAAGGCCAGTTGTAATTTTGTCCAAAAGCTTGATTCACATTTCTAGAAAGAGATACTAATACTAATTTTCTTGCAAGTTGATAAATATAGGCTGGTCATTGGTTTAGAAAATCTAATTAGTTCCATTTTCTGTCAAACTAACTTTGCCACACCTCCCATCCTGCTCAGACAGCAAGTTTGTTGGAAAGAAAGAGACCAAAATTCTGAAACGGAATGGCAAGGTGGAGAGTACATACACATTTTTTTTTAAAAGAAAACTTTTTTCCAAGTTGTAGTTTCTACAACAATTTCCTCTTTGAGAAGGACTAAATGATTTCTAAGAACCCTGTCATTTTGAAAGGACATTCTGTAAGTATTAAAATTGTTATGTGAAATTAGGGAAGAGGTGTGATTAATAAAAAAGAACAATATTACTTTCAATTCCATTATGTTATTCATTGCATTTTGTGGGGACACATATATACAAATGTGTTCAAACACTCCAACTGAAGCTTGCTCAGCACTGTTTTTGTGGAAGCCAAGTAGACTATATGGAAGAGTGTAATCTGCACTGTGTCATCAGATAAAATTCAAAATTAATTGAAAAGCACATATGTATAAAAGTTATACTAAAATGAATTTTTAAAAGTACTTAATTTCCCCTTCAATGTCTGTACTTCCAAATAATTATAAATTAAGCAATATTATGATTTTTTTACAAATAGGTTCCTTACCACAGTTGAGACTATTAATTCTTTATAAGTTATCTTTTAAACTATTATATAGGTATTTTTAACCCAACATTTTATTATGGAAAATTTCAAGCATATGCAAAATAAAGAGTAGTACAATCTATCCCATATACACACCATCCAGTTAATCATTAAATAATGGCCAACTGTGTTTCTTCTTTATGCCCATGCAATTGTTGTTCCTCATGAGATTATTTGCAATTACAAATGAAAAATTACAGTACTTCCTCAATATCATCAAAAAATAATTTTAAAAATTTCCGCAATTATCTTTTGGATGATTTTGGTACACTGGTTTATTTGATCTATATCTAAACAAGGTTCGCAGGTGACTGTATTTGGTTGATAAAACTCATAAAGACTGTTAATTTATACTTTACCTATCCTCTTTGATTGTCTGGATTTTTTTCTGATTGACTGCATCCTCTTGGTGTCATGTTACACGCTCCTCTGTCTCTGTTTTACATGAAATTACTGAGATACAAAAGCTTAGCATGACTGCTTTCTTCCCCTTCCTTCCCTTTCCCTCCCCCTCCTTTCCATTCCCTTTAGAGACTATTTCCTTAGTGATATTAGGTGCTTCCATCACCAAGCACATATTCTTGTTCTCTCTCTTGTAGTGTCCATTGATAATCCCTAATATTTTATGAGGGATTTGCAAAAATGATAATTTTGCAATTTCATCATTCTTCATTTATTAACTAGAATACATACATATACAGAGCAGTTTTCCATGATCAGTTGTTTACTCTGAAATATATTTCATACAGAAAAGACAGATTAAATGTTTGTTTCCCTTTATTTGCCAATTTTCAAAATACAACTGTAACATTCCCGACTGGTATTTTTCTTTTTGTATAATTATGAACCTATGAATTTAAAAATGTTTATACATATATATGCATATTTCTTACTTATACTAAAATTAGCTTATTTTTTTTACAAAGAATTTTCAGTATGGCCCCTAAATTGTTTGGAAAATTTGTGTGTTTATGGTATCCAAGCTCATCTTGTATATTTTCTGTCCCAGCCCTTGAAAACACCTGTTTTTTTTTTTTTAAAGAAAGTATTTAAGGTCACTATCTGGGCACTAGAACTGCAATAATACTAGGCTGTAATTATTCTAGGTCTTTTCAGTAGGCAGAACTAGAAAATGTGTATTTTTAAAAAGAAAATATACCATGAAATGTCATTTATGTTTTCAATGGAGATTTAAGATTATAGGGTTTACTTAAGCATTTGGTGTTATATTTGCATTGCTTTTCTCATATACTGGATATCTTGATTTTGAATATCATTAACATTATTACTAAGTTTCACTGTCATACAACATATATATTTATATATGCCAATATTATTAATAGCAATGTTATTATTGAAAACAAGTCAAGATTTAGTTTGTCATTACTTTTATCCTTGGGATACATTCCACTATGCATAGACCATCAAACTACTGTTTTATAATCATTTAAAATAATTCTTTCTCTTTTTTTAAACATACACTTTTATTGGTGCATTTTAATTATGCATCATAGTGAGGTTAAATGTGATACAAACATACATGCACACAGCACTTGGTGTGTTTGCCCCTGGATCCCACCCCCTTCCCCTCCCCCACCCTGTACACGTTAGTGAGATTGGTATATGGACATAGCTTTATCTGAAATGTTTCCTTCATCAAATCTCCTTTATTTCTTTCCCAATCCCCCTTGACTCTTCTACTGGTCTCTCTCCTCATTTGTCTGAAGTCCCTTTTGTTTCCTACTTTCTCTCTAGCTTCCACATATGAGAGAAAACATATGACCCTTGACTTTCTGAAACTGGCTAATCTCACATAGCATAATATTCTCTAGTTCAAAACCATGTAAATGTTCCATATATTCATAAACTAAATTAAATAAAAATAAAAAATAATCCCTAAATTTTCAAAATCAAAATGAAATAAATGAACCTAATTCTGTATTGAATTGGTTGTTTAAGAGAGAGGAATTCCAACACGATGAAATAGCCTGTTTTTCATCTTGAATTAGTTTAGTTTACAAATATATGGAACATGTACATAGTTTTGAAATTGAATCTAGAAAACAAAGGCTATCCAGAGAAGTATATTTTTCCTGCCCCTTTTATTGTTTATTTTGCCTTATTATCTCTGGGAATAAAAAATATATACTTGCCTGAATTAAAACACTTACGTGTATTTCCACATTGAGATAAATGATAGCCTACTCTGTACATTCTTCTCCATTTTTCTTTCTTCACTTACACTGTTTCCTAGAGGTCATTCAATTGCATCATGAAAAGATGTATTTTATTTTTTTTTACTGCTGCATACATTTCCATTGTGTGTATTTACCATATGCTATTCAATCAGTACTCTCTTGATGAACACTGGGGTTTGTAGCTGTTTGATAAAAATGCTTCAATGAATGTGCGTGTATAAATCAATTAATTTCCAATTGTATCTCTGGTATAGACACAGAAATTTAATTGCTAGCACAAAGGACAAACACATGCAGTTTTGCTAGATGTTGCCAAATTTTCTTCCCTAACCATTGTGTCGTTTTAGAAGTGAATTTCTAATTGCATAAGGAAGGACTGTGTTCACTTTTTATTTTGGTGGGGGTGGTTCTAGGTATTGAACCTAGGGCCTTATAGATGCTAAGCATATGCCCTAACACTGAGCTACATCCCCCAGCCCCTGTATATATTTATATAAAGTGTAAAGACTAAATATAATCTAGTGTCAATATAACTAAAGAATTATCTAAAATATGAATTGTGTTTTTACTTGAACTAATTTTCCTGTTGATAGCTATTTATTTATATAATTGGTCTGTGTTGATTGGAGCTTCTATCACCAGATAATATTTGCAAAATCTAATCTTTTATGTATATACAGTACAAAATTATCCATATCCAAACACATTCTCATTTATTAAGGACTATTACAAAGAAAGAATGTTTTGCTTCCATGTGATTCAACTTTTCATCAGAAAACTTGACAGTAGAAATTATAAATTTGTTCCTTGTCCATACCTCGTAGTAGATATTAACCCCCTTTCATCATAAGCAATAACCTATAAACACATTAGGAAACCTCAGAAAGTCTTTTAGTCTTTGGAATAATGAAGTTTTTAAAATGTCTTCTTCCTTACTTAGATTCGTTTCTTAAGAGTGTCTTAGAAAGGATTGATACACTCCTTTGGCTTAAAGTTGTCCAGTGATTAGCATGAGATGACTGACAAAATCCAAAGTAATAGTCTTGTATCTTTCTAAACCACTACACCTCAATCCGCTTTTCTTTATTGATATACTGGGGGGAGAATTAATTTTCAAAGGTGGTGACTATTGATTACTTAATGGAAGAAGATAGTGTAGAGAAATGCTGAAGCGAATCTATTCTGTGCCCTCCTGTGCAACGGGACCCATTATCCAGTAGTGGAAATCATTCCGTAACTCTCATTATTATTTAACAGGCAGGAGGCAGGCTATGAAATTGCCATAGGCATGGACTCCAATAAGCCATAAGGATGTTTTAGGAATATAAAGAGTAATAGATTTCTCTGCATTCAGATGGTTTATAAGCAGGACAACACTACCCTCTACTTCCTCTGTAATCTCTGAGTGACCATGGCTTGATGTAAACACCTACTAGGCTACTAGGCAAGTTAGTGATTAATGCTTTGGTTAGTCTCTCTAGGTTAGTAAGCATTGTATGAAAACACATGGTATTTTCCAGTGTGAGTCTCTATTTCAGCCCTTCTCTTCCTCTCCTCTCACCACAAACAAGGAGGGCTGAAGGGCTTGTTCAGCAGGGGTGGCAAGTCAGCAAAAGGCGTTAACTGTGTCTAACACAGTCATCATCCTTGGGGCAGATTCTGCAGCACACTGTCTGTCAGGCTAACCCCTTGTCACATGTCAGGATCTTTTTATTTCAGTTCATTTAAAAGGGAAACAAGGAGTTTTAAAGATAGCCGGTGGGGAAATGTGTGTATAAGAGTGCTTCTAAGACTAGGAGCATTTGAAGCTGACTCAATCTGAAATGGGCTATGATTTCTAAGAGGACAATACAAGGTCCTACAGATTACTCACCTTCATTATTAACTTTTCAAATTACTAGGTTATTTTTTCAGTACCATTGACTTGTTTTAAAATATGATAAGTTTAAAATGAGACAAAGCCCTTAATATAGAACATAATCTTGGGATTTATGGGTATGCAAAGAACTTAAGATGAGATATCTACCATCCTAAACAATGCATAAAATTAAGCATATAGTGAAGAAATATCAATTATTTGAATTAGTGACTAAAGAATTTTGAAAATGTGTTGAAGAGAACAATTTACTTTGTAGCATATCAGGACTATTTATAGTCACCTGCCTAGAATGAGTTGCATAAGAATAAAACTTTAGTCTTGTAAGCAAATGTATCCAAGGGAATAATCTCTTATTAACATATTGAGCATATTCTCAAAACCAGTGAAAGAAACTGACCCAGAGGCCTCATCATAATTCCATGTTAAATGTGGAAGAATTCAGTTTGTCTCCCAGTCTTACACTGTATGGGCCTAAATCCTGCTTTCAGTATATTAATAGGTCTAGTTGTGTGTATTCTTTTTCTCTACCCAGTACAGAATTTCATATGATCAAGATCTAGGAATGGGAGCTGGGCGTGGTGGCACACACCTGTAATCTCAGTACTTAGGAGACTGAGACAGGAGGATCGCAGGTTCGAGGCCAGCCTCAGCCACTTGGCGAGGCCATCAGCAACTTAGTGAGACTCCGTTTCAAAATAAAAAATAAAATAGGGCTGGGGGTGTGGCTCAGAGGTAGAACACACCTGAATTCTATCTCCAGTACCAAAAAAAAAAAAAAAAAAAGATCTAGGAATGGGAAATGCACTTGTGTTCATTTTTGTTTTTTAAAAGAGTCATCTTTATGAGGCATAATGGTGGCTCTACTCATATGCTTGTTTTTAGTTTGTTGTTATTGGTTGAGTGGCTAGTCGTCTGGTTGGTTGGTTTGTTAATGCTACCTACTATTATCTACTGGAAATAAGTTAAAGTTTAGCTCATTTAAAGAAGGCTCATTTTTTAATTCACAGACTCTTTAAGTGCTACTCTCAAGAGCAAAAGTAGCTGGGAGTGGTGGCGCACACCTGTAATCCCAGTACTTAGGAGGCTGAGACAGGAGGATCGCAGGTTCGAGGCCATCCTCAGCAATTTAGGGAGACCCTCAGGAACTTAGGGAGAGCCTGTTTCAAAATAGGATATAGCTCAAAAGTAGAATGTCCCTGTGTTCAATCTCCAGTACCACAAAAAGGAGCAAAAGTAATACTGTAAATTAAAAATAATTAACCAAGATTTTTTTCAAGGTGCTTAACACTATAAAATAAACCATAGGAAAATATTGTATTAACTGTAAATATAAAAAGGTTAATAATATTTAAAACTTCAATGCTTTTTAAAGTTCCACAGATGTTCTTATAGCCTGTATATGCAAGAGACAGTGCTTATTAAACAGTAATCAAATATATTTATTAGTTTCAGTACCAAAATTCACAAAAAGTAAGTTTCCTTTTCCTTTCCAATTATACAGCGCAGCAGCAGTTTTGGCAATTTTGACCGTTTTCGGAATAATTCCATATCAAAACCAGATGATTCAACTGAGGTTAGTATTTTATCCCATTTCTATGAATTTTATACAAGCATATTATAAAAATTATGAAGATATTATCACTTTGGCAAAATACAATAAGAAAAATAAATACATGTTCAATTCATATCCTTGCCTCTATATTCTAAATAAATGAACAAACAATTATTTAGTACTTAGTACCATGCTGAGCATTAAGATACATTGCTAAGATGCCTAATAGATATTTGAGAAGGCAGAACATGAATTTAAGAAGATAGTTATAATTTAAAGTAACACTAACAAGTCCGAATTTCCTGGGCATTTCCATCATAAAACAATATATATGTGTGAGTTAGTAAACTCACACATATATATTAAATTTTTAAATTAGTAAACATAAATATGTTAAGGACATATTTTTGACTATAAATATGTTAAGGACAGCATGTAGCTACTAAATTACATTCTCAGGTTTTACTATATACATTGAAATGTCCCATTGATGGCCATTACATACATATTTGTAAACCACGTACACTTTTAAGCTTAAGAAAAGTTTCTCATAAAATTAAGTTTACATAGTACTGTAATAATAATACTACTAACAAGATATATTTAATTGAGTACTTACCATGAAGTAAGTACAATGCAAACACTTTACTTACCTATAACATAGGAACTATTAGTATTTCTATTTTACTATTGAAGAAATATGCTTGCTTCATTGAGTAAAATTACTTTTATATTATAGAGCTAATAAATGACAAAGATAAATTCTGTTATACTGTCTCATAAAATTGGGGCTACCTGTAATAAGTGATTAATGAAAGGTACAACAATTAATAAAAGAGTACAAAGAAAGCCGGGCATGGTGGCACAAGCCTGTAATCCCAGTACTTGAGAGAGTGAGACAGGAGGATTAAATATTCAAGGCCAGCCTCAGCAACTTAGTGAAACTCTCAGCAAACTAGAAGCAAGACCCTGTTTAAAAATAAAAAGGACTGGGGGGTGTAGCTCAAAGGTTGAATGCCTCTGGGTTCAACCCCCCAGTACCCTCTCCACACGCACACATGGTACAAAGAAGGAATACGTGTTGAGCAAATTTAAAATACAGTATATGTTGATAATGTAACCTGAGTTAGCAACCTCACAGATGATACAGTTTTACGTCAATAGGCTATAGATCTTATTCTTATATACAGATGCATCTATAATATTTGAAAATATTTTTATTTCAGTAAGGGATATCCTGGACAAAAGAAATGGAAATAAAATGTCAACTTCAGTAATTTATAAATATTTCCACTAGTATATGTATATATGCATGTATGT
>PVJS01004068.1:0-71383 GCA_004027185.1 Glis glis
AAATGCATGCATGTACCCATGTTTGCAAACCATGGGAAATGATGGGTTGTTTGGTAGATTGGTTTTAAAAGAATACAGTGAGATTCTATATGATATTCACAAGTAAAGTGCAAATAGATTTTTTAAATCACTAAATATTACACACACACACACATACACAAACACACACACACACACACACACACACACACACACACACATAGTGTATGTGACTATACCTCTAATCTTTTGGTATGGACAGATTTTTCAACCAGAACTTGAAAAGCACAAATTTCAAAGTAAAAAGGAGATCACTTCAAATTAGATTTCCTTTCTAGGAAAGGAAAAAAGACACTAGATAAAGAATGCAATTGACCAAAGACTAGAAGTCATTCATAACATTGAAAACCGACAATAGACTATCACCTTGCATATGCAAAGCACTTTTGATTTTCCCACAAGATGACTAATGGAGAGGTTGGCAAAGAACGGGCAGACAATTCCTAGAAAGGCAAAACTAAGTGGCTAAGATAGGTGAGAAGATGCCAAAATTACCAGAAAACAAGACCTCCTAATATCCAAATATAGAAAGGAAGATCATTACAGTTGGAGGTTGGGGTGCAGGGAGACGGGATTTTCTGTGGGGATTCAGGCTCAAGGGTGAACAGTTTGGCAGTTATCAGAAAAAAATGATGTACAAATGCCCCTGCCCCCAGCCCAGCGATCTGGGCCATCACAGTTTATCCTCAGGAGCTCTCCATGCACAAATCTGGGCCATCACAGTTTATCTTCAGGAGCTCTCCATGCACAAGGACACACAAGGCTCCTCCTCAGTTATGGCTATGGTGTAGCTGTGGAGACGTAGGCAAGTGGAATTCATTGAGGATGTTCTATGGAGCACTTTGCAGAAGTCAAAAGCACTGAGCTGCATCTCTGAAGAGCAACAGACAGGCTCTGCTCCATGTGCTTTATGTGTATTGATTAAATATTCTCAGACTGGGCTAGGAGATTGACAGTCATATCTCTCCTTCACAGATGAAGAAAGCGAAGGTCTAAGAATGTAAGCGCCTACGTTGCATAGCAAGGAAGAGGCGGGTTTGGATGGGGACCAGGGTTTCCTCCAGAGCTGTGCTCCTTTTTGCTTTTAATTTTATTATGGCAAAGTTCAAACACATGCAAAAATACAAAGAATGGTACAATGAGCTCCCGTGGTCCCCCCTCAGCATTCACAATAATCGACTAGCAGCCAACCTCGCCTCTTCCCTGACTCTGCCCACCTACCCCGTCCCGTTTCATTGTTTTTGAAGCAAATTCTAAAGAGAATATCATTGTATCTGTAAGTATGTGATTCAGAAACATAAAATTTTTTTCCTCTTTGAATATAATCCCTTGAGACTATAATCACAATATTCAAACCCTGCTCTATGATTTTCTTTTTTTTTTTTTTTTGCAGTACTGGGGATTGAACCCAGGGGCATTCTACCTCCAAGCTCCACCCCCAGTCCTATTTTTTTATTTTTTATTTTGAAACCGGGTCTCACGAAGTTGCAGAGGGCCTCACTAAGTAGCTGAGACTGGCCACGAACCCAGATCCTCCGGTCTCAGCCTCCCAAGTACTGGGATTACAAGTGTGCGCCACCATGCCCGGCTGCTCTATCATTTTCAACAATCAATTTTTATTATCATCAGAGACACTGTGGGTGTTTACGTTTTCTCAACTCTTCTTAAATGATTTCTAGCAACACATGTGTTTGTATGTGATTATATGTGTTTATCTGTGTGTGTTTGTATATATGTACACAGCCGTGCATCATGATTGGCCATCACGGTTGAGCCTCTTCGTCTTTCAGTGGGCTTTCTTTCACATCACTCTTCTTGCTGAGGGTTGACTAGTTGAAGACAGCAGAATGTCTACCCAGTGCTGCCCACAGTCTGGATGTTTTCTGATTGCATTCCCATGACATAATTCACGGTATTCACATGTCCCCTGTGATTCCTGCAAACTGAAAGGTAAGAGGCTTGATCAGACACCATTGTTCTTACTTTTGTTTTGCTTTGTTTGGGCCAGAGTATTTCTGGATGGTATTTTGCACCTCTATCAACAGGTGCATGATGACTGGAGGTCTCTACTGTTACGTGGACAGAGGTTGATGATTACTGTCTATAACCATGGATCTATTAGAGATTAAACAGTGTGATATCTAAACTTCATAATGTCTCATGTATTCATCAGCTGGAAGAGTTTTATAAAGAGAAACTTCTGCTGGTCAGCAACTTTTTACCTGGATGTAAATTCAAATAGGAACGTGAACCAAATGTTGATATTTTCCCAATACTTTCTGGTATTCAAGTTGAATGCATTCATTCCTTACTATCCTCCAAAGCTGGTCGATGAAAGGTTTTTTTTTTCCAGTATTACTATGAAGTCGCTGATTTAAATCTATTTGATGTTTTCCAATGCATGGCACTTTGTATCTTCATTGATCTCTGCCTTGTTTTCTGAATATGTTTCCTGTGACCTAGTTGCCTCTGGCGGGTTTCCTGCTACAGACATGAAGAGATGTCCAGGTTCTTCTTCAACAGCTCCTGCCCCAGACTTGTGATCAACAATTCTCCATGGGATCTAGCTCCTCTTAGTGGAAAATAGTATTTAAACCCTTAACCCTTACACTATACCTTTTCTCTGTATCTCAAACCATAAGAAACTAAGAAATCCTAGCCCAATAGCATTGTGCGCACAAGTGCAAATGTACACAAAATAGTGTTCTGTATTTCATAATTATGACTAGCTATCACAGTTAATATCAAACACATTTGACCCAAAACATCAGGGCAGCTGTCAGAGAGAATGGATCATTTTACAGAAAAAGAGAGAGCAAAAGAAAGAAGAAAGAGAGAGGGAGAGAGAGAGAGAGAGAGAGAGAGAGAGAGAAAGGAAGGAAGGAAGGAAGGAAGGAAGGAAGGAAGGAAGGAAGGAAGGAAGGAAGGAAGAGAAAGAAAGAAAGAAAGAAAGAAAGAAAGAAAGAAAGAAAGAAAGAAAGAAAGGGCTCATGTTTTATGGTCTGAGGTTTATAATTGATTGAACTCTTTTTTTTGTCAGCTGGCCAATAAGTTAATAAACAGCACTTTTAAAAGGGAAGGAATATAGACAAATCCATACAGAAAGTAGGTCAGTGGTTGCCAGTGGCTGGCGGGGGATAGGAAGTGACTGCTAATGAGTACGGGGTTTCTTTATGGGGTGATGAAAATCTTTCGGAATGAGATTGTGGTGATGTAAATATGTTTGTGAAAATACTAAAAACCACTGAGTTGTGTAGTTTATAAGGGCCAATTTTATGGCATGTATATTATATCTCAATTTAACAAAAGGGAAGGAATGATATGTTCTATTACTCTCCTGGATGCATACCCTAGGGACTTCACAAATAAATGTGGGCATGTGGCAGCATCAGGGTTTTCTCTTACTGGGACCTGGGTAACTGACACTAGTAGATACGTCACGTGACATTTCATGCAGTAGCCAGAAGTAGTGATTATGAGCTACAGAATAGTGGAGAAAAAAAACCCTTAAACTACATGGTGCTTTGTGTAACGTGTGAAAAACAGAATGAGATTTATAGCACAGTATTTTACGTGGATTTTTATTACATGCGTGTATGTGCGTCCATACACAGCACCGCCTGCTTTTCAAAGGTGGGCATCGATCCTACTGCACATATCAAACACATCAGTGCAGATGTCGAGGCCAAGGTGGCTGAGAGGCTCAGCCATGGAAGACAGAACAATGGAGAAGGGAAGGGGTGGGCCCCGCCTGAGCCAAGAATGGTAATGAGCTGCCTGTGAACCGAGACATGAGGAACCCTCTGTGCACCTGAGCTCCTGCAAGCAACCGAGAAAAGAACAACAATCTCAATTCAGTGCAAACCCTGGCTCTTTTTTTTTTTCTCTCAAAGTGCATCAGAGAGATGGAAGTTGATTCTGAATCCACTGCAAAATGCCTTCAGAAGTCTCTCTCCACTTCGGCAGTTTTCACTATCCTTTTTTATTTTTTTATATTTATTTTTTGCAGTACTGGGGATTGAACCCAGGGGCTTTCTACCTCCAAGCTTCACCCCCAGCCCTATTTTTTATTCTTTACTTTGAAACGGGGTCTCACTAAGTTGCGGAGGGCCTCACTAAGTAGCTGAGGCTGGCCGCGAACCTGAGATCCTCCTGTTTCAGCCTCCCAAGTAAGTACTGGGATTACAAGCGTGCGCCACCACACCCAGCTCTCACTATCTTTTACTTAAGTCTTCTGGACCCTTCCTCCCTCCTCCCCACCTTCCAGCCCCTGGATGTCCCTGTTCCTCCAACTCTTTTCTTTCTTCTTTGGAGTGCAAGTTCTACTTCCTCTGCAAAGCACCCCAACTGCTGCTCTTTCTCTTCTGTTCTCCTCTCTGATGCCCAGACAAGTCCCGCACACAAAGAGTGCAAGGAACCAGGATGGCAGAGGCTGCCTTCTGCTCTGGGGAGGGAAGAGGCAGGTAGACAGGACATGGGGCTGCCCCAGAGGCACAGCGGAATATCATTCTGTAAGTATTTGTTCCCCAGATCCCTGAGTCTCCATCGGGGCGCTCTTAGGATTCAATAGCCCACTTCCTTCTTGTTTTCCCCCCTGATTTGGGGAGTGATTTTGTTTCCTTCAGTTGTCCTTCATGGCTTGCTGCAGTGATCCGTTTCTGGTCTTTCATCCCTCCAATTCCTGTGTGTGCAAGTCCCTATATTAAATTCCACCTGTTGAATGCCTGTGTAGGTAGGTCTTTTCTTTTCTTTTCTTTTCTTTTCTTTTCTTTTCTTTTCTTTTCTTTTCTTTTCTCTTTTCTTTTCTTTTCTTTTTTCTTTTTTCTTTTCTTTTCTTTTCTTTTCTTTTCTTTTCCTTTCCTTTCCTTTCCTTTCCTTTCTTTTCTTCTTTTCTTTTCTTTTCTTTTCTTTTCTTTTCTTTTCTTTCCTTTTTTCCTTTGCGGTACTGGGGATTGAACCCAGAGTCATTCTACCTCTGAGCTCTACCCCCAGCCCTATTTTTTTTTATTCTTTATTTTGAAACAGGGTCTCACGGAGTTGTGGAGGGCCTCACTAAGTAGCTGAGGCTGGCCGCGAACCCGGATCCTCCAGTCTCTGCCTCCCAAGTATTGGGATTACAAGCGTGCGCCACCACGCCCGACTTTTTTCTTTTTTTTTCACCTAGTACCCAAAGCAGTTACAGCCCAGGAATTAGACCCTCAAAGATAGGATTCTGGGGCTGGTGCAGTCAGATCCTGCACTTTGTTGCAATGCTGAGCTCAAAGGCTTTGGCAGTCAGGCACTAGTGAATGCACGGCACCTGGCAGTGTTGCGAACACAGAGTCACCTGCTGCTAACGGAGATGGGGGGCAATGGGATCCCGAGCTGTGGGGCCCCAGCGCTGCCTCCTTGACCATCCTGGAAGTTTCCCACATAGGACCACATGGATCTGGGGTGACAGCTATCTTTTTCTGCACTGGAGAGTTTATAGAACAAAGCGTCAAACTCAGAACTACGAAGACTCAGTTTAAGTCATGTTCAGAGAACTAAGTAGACTTGGGAGCAGCCCTAAAATAACATCATTTTCTTTTTTTTTTTTTTTTGCGGTACCGGGGATTGAACGCAGGGGTGTTCTACCTCCGCGCTACGCCCCCGGCCCTATTTTTTATACTTTATTTTGAAACCGGGTCTCACGAAGTTGCGGAGGGCCTCACTAAGTAGAGAGAGAGAGACAGGGAGAGAGAGAGAAAGAGACAGGGAGGGAGAGAGAGAGAGAGAGAGAGAGAGAGAACGTGCGCGCATGCGCGAGCTGAGGCTGGCCGTGAACCCGGATCCTCCGGTCTCCACCTCCCAAAGTACTGGGATTACAAGCGTGCGCCACCATGCCCGGCCATCATTTTCTTTTAGCCGTGGAAAAGAACTTAAAAACCAGAACCAAGGTACATGTGCATTAGATTGTAGAATTATACCAAGTGTAATTCATAGACTTACTCACGCTCTTATGTGAAAGTTAGAGGACTGGTTTGAGAAAAGTTGAATTTTGAGACTTGTGACGGGGCACATCTGGAAGGAGTTAGCAAAGTTGAGAATCTTGAACTCCAGGGTCTCCCCAAGGGCCTCTTGCCCTCAGAAGCATCTCACGCTGAGGACTCCAGGAAACTCAGCTTTGCCTAAAGGCCTTACAGTGTGCTCACCTGAGACAGGTGCCTTGCAAAGGGATGCTCAACTTCCCCAGGCCCACTCTCTTCACCTTTACACCTCTATGAGACCCAGAACTCTCCACCCATGAGTGGGGGCAAGCGTGCCCTCTGACCTAGGAGGAGATAGTGTGTGGTATGAAAGAATCATGAGGTTCTGCTAATTTTCACCAGCAGAAATGTGAGGAGTATGTTCAGAAATGAGTCTGAAGGTGTCAGACCAAAGAGGATGGAAGATACATTGAGATCAGGTCACATTGACTGGCAGTGGTGCACCCAGCGGAGACTGTGGATATGATGAGTTCGCTGAAGAAGGTGAAAGAGCTCCTAACAGTTTTCTTGACTCATTGATTGAAACCTGGACCCACTGATGACTTGCATCCATTCGCGATTCCTAATTTTTGCTAGCATTAGGTAGAGAGAGAAGGCAAGGCTGAGAAGCCCAGGATGGTGGGGTAGATTCACTGTGCGAGCCTGCCCCCGTTCCCCGTGGCCCAGGAAGAGCGCCCTCGCCAGGAAGTGCATTTACTAGAGGAGCAGGAGTGTTCTCGAAAGGTCTTTGGTAGGCCTGGGATGAAAGTCAGGCATCCCCATGCACGGAGCGATGGCATCCTGAGAAGGAGAGACCAGAGGCAACACCCAAGAGACAGGGATGTGGTGACAACAGGCAGAAGGGACAAAACGCAGGTCATTTCTCTCCCCAGGACCTGTTAGCAGTGAGCATGGATCATGGTTTGTCTAGGGAAGCAATATACAGACAACTCACCGAACATTTCCTAACACATAAAACACAGACAAGAGCTCTATTCCATGGGAAGGCGTGCGGGGTGGGGCAGAAACTCAACTGTAGAGATAACAATGCAGGTCGCCCTTTGTCACCCAGCTTCTTCACCAGACCCCGTTCATACACTCAGAGATCCGTAGTGGGAGGGGAGCCTGAGTCTCCTAGTAGAAGGGCCCAGAAACAGGTCTAACAGTACGTGCTACTGGCATGTTCCAAGCCCTTCTCAAAGTCCCTGTGGCTCTCAGCTGGGGCAAGATGTCCTGAGTGGAAACATGGCCTGAGTCCTCCCTGCTCACTGGGCCCTGTGTCTGGAAGTTGCTGTCTTGGAACCCAAATGCACTGTAGTCCCTCAGTAATGGCGGTTTAAGGGGGAAATGGGCCCGCTTGGTCCAGGCAATGGCCCTATGATTATCTGTTTCAGGTCCTCAGTGTCTAGCGGAGTACACATTCTTGACCCGGCTCCCTGGACCATGGAGCTTTTGTGGTGGAAGAGTCAAGTGTCAGGCCCAAGGGCTTCTCTGAGTTATGAGACTGAACAAAAGCGCTTCCACGCTCTCAGAGAACTTCAGGGAAGAGTTGCTACCTAAAGGATGGAATGGTAGATGCAGGACTGGTGCCACGCACCATCAGATGGCCAGATCCTCCGTCACCAGCGTGCCACCACGGAGCCTCACCCCTGCCCTATCATATAGCAAGACAGGAGGTGAACAGAATTGCAGCCCCTCCTCCAGATGTTATATCTTCACCGCTGCACATCGACACCATTCCTACACCTGCAACCATCTCCTGAAGTAATTGTCCTCCACTTGAAATACCTGGGGTGGTTTCCAGTTTTGATTACACCCTTATTAATGCCTCTTTTCCCCAAGGCCTGTGGCCCAGCCACTGGCAGCCTGAGCAAGGGCGTAGATTCATGGAAGGGGAAATATTACCTTCAAATGAAGTGTTGATAAGTGGACTAGCTGTTTTTGTTTGTAAAGTGAGATCGCATTCTGTGATTTAAAGGGGTATTGGATTGTCTCTAAATAGTGAAGTCCTGAGACCTGCTGAATTTTATTAGAGGAGGGGAGACTGAATCACCCCCCCACTGATAAATTGTGTGTGTGTGTGTGTGTGTGTGTGTGTGTGTGTGTGTGTGTGTGTAGTACTGGGTATTGAACCCAGGAGCATCTTGCCTTTGAACTACAACCCCAGCCCTTTTTATTTATTTTTTAAAAAATTTTGAAACAATATCTCACTAAGTTGCAGAAAGCCTTGCTAAATGTCTGAGGTTAGTCACTAATCTGTGATCCATCCTCCTGTCCCAGCTTCCCAGGTACTAGGATTACAGATGTGTGCCACCATGGCTGGCTCCCACTGATAAATTTAAAGGAACAGTGAGAGACAGTGAGTGGTGGTCTGGTCTCCCAGAGGGTCGCTGGTTACCCTTCCCTCAGCCACCATGGAAGCTAGCTGTTTCCCCGAGTCTGTGATATTTGCTTCGTACCCATTTTGACTGCCATGCTCTGTTTCCATGTGGCCGCAGTGCCGTGGTAATGGGTTCTCTGTGTCCCCAGGGGCTCACATCCATGGTTCATAGGAAGTACTCTATAATAATCTGTTGTAACGAATGCATACAGGAATTTCATAGAAAAGGAAATGAATACCCAGGGAGGGGAAGTGTTGACCAGCACCACAGGACAGACATTTTTTTGTTGGTTTTTGGTTTTTTGTTTTTTTTTGGTACTGGGGATTGAACCCAGGGGCAGTCTACCTCCAACCTACACATCTAGCCCTTTTTATTTTTATTTTTTATTTTAAGAGGGTCTTGCTAAGTTGCTGAGGGTCTCACTAAGCTGCTGAGACTGGCCTGGAACCTGTGATCCTCCTGTCTTAGTCTCCCAAGTGCTAGGATTACAGCCACCACGCCTGGCCACAGGACAGATCTTGCAGAATCAGAACCCAGACCCACAGTCACAGGTCCTTCACTCAGGGCAACTCCAGTGCTCTGTCAGTCGGCTTTTCCAAAGTCAAAAGCTATAAGAAGCCTTCCTACTGAGACCTCCTACATGCTGACTACCAAATCCCTACAAACCTGAGATGAAGGTCTCTCGTCCCTTTTTCATGAATCAGCATATTGAGTCATAGGCAGTCAGGCTCCCTGTTCATTGCCAACCAAGAATCATGGATCCCAACAGAATGTGCTGGTCTTTCCTGAGTGTAAGCTTCCAGAAGGACTTCAATTTATTCACCAAGGCAGTGATTCTCAAAGTATGGTGCAGAACCAGGACTCAGCACTGACTGGGGCCAAATTCTCAGTCCCCAGGGACTCCCGACAGAGGCACATGCTCAGACCCCCAGCGCTCCCTAGACAAGCACATTGTCAGGCTCTGCCTGGGGCTTCCTGAGTCAGAGATGCCAGGGCTGGGGTGTCCAGGTCTGAGTTTTTTTTTAACATGGTTTTATTTGTGCATGGGAGTCTCACATCACAATGAATATCTATTTGATATTAACATACATGCACACAGCTCTTAGTGTCCCCCCCCCCGCCTCCCTGCAGCCGTATGAAGTACCAAGAATGATGTTGGTATATTCTTACATGTACACATTGTTTATGATAGTAATTCCGCTGATTCGCTTCTTTCTGGCCCTTCCCCTTCCCTTGTACCACTTCCCTTACCCCACTGAGGGTTCTCCATTATCAACCGGAGTCCCTTGTGTGTCTCCACTACTCCCTAGGTTGCGCATATTAATGAAAACATATGTCCCTTCTTTTTTTGTGATTGGCTGATCTCGCTTAACATCATGTTCTCCAGATCCTTCCATTTTCTTGCAAATGATGTTATTTTGTTCTTCTTTATTGCTGAGTAGAATTCCATTGTGTGTATTTCCCACAATTTTGTAATCCACTCATCAGGTCTGAGTTTTAACCAGCCTCCAGGTGACCTCCTGCACACGCAAACCTGAGAACCACTGGTCTCAGAGACAGAACCTGCCACCACTGCTGTGCTGGATAGACGTGCAGAGTGGCCGAGGAGGACTCAAGGCTGCCCTCTCCACTGTTCTAGACCTTCACTGAGACACCAGATCTGCCTACATTCACAGCTTGGTTAGTGTTCTTCCCGTGCAATCACAGAGCCAGTAACTCCCTCTTAAAGGCCACATATACAAATATCACAGACCCACTCATATTGTGCAATCAATATGCGCTAATAATTAAATAATTTTTAAAAACATCGTAAAAATGTAAAACATTTTAAAAGCTTCAACAAAGTCCCTTCCCCATCGCATTTCCCCCCCTCCCCATTTGTAGAGGGACGCAAACAAGTTTCCCATAAACAACACTTCTCCTTACCGGCTTTACAATACGATTTGATTTATACAAATCCAATTTACACAGGACGTCCAGGAGGGACATTTGTCGTGGAAAGTGGGGTATTTGACATTTGGTTCTCAGATCGATAAGTCTGGGGACTGCTTGGGTTCAGGACAAATGCCTCTGTTCTCAGCGTGGCCGCGGGCACAGGTGGGCCTCCGCTCTGAGTCAGCCCCACGGCCGGCACAATTTCCCATTATACACGAGCGGGTCAGTGGCGAGCGATAAATCCACACGGGGCCAGCACCCGGCCAGGCAGTTTCAGGAAGTCTATAAAGTGTGTATTTACAGAACTCTGCCAAATTGTTATGGGGATTTTAAAAAAAAATCAATCCTCTGATCATTCTATCCTTGTAGAGAGTCTGTCGTATAGAAAATGATCAATGCATGTTGCACAAAATAAGGATATTGGCGGCGACCACAGTGACCCCTTGCATCGCCGTCTGCCAGCTGTGGTATGCAGATGAGGATGCATCAGGGATAAAATGTCAGGTCCCGCCCACTTTGAGGGGTGGCTCCGGGCCTTGGGCTTCAGGTGTGTAATTTCAGATTCATCTTTCCGTTGGCAGACTAGACGTTTATAGATTTTCTCAAGTTCTGGGAAAATGCTGGAAGACACATATTTGACCCTTTCCTCCTCTGTCCAATTGTGGGGGAAAATGCTACCCAGAAAAAGAGACAAGTATGTGAAAACCTATGCAATCGGAACAGTTGAAAATGTGAGCATTTTTTTTTTCAAAACGTTGTAAAATAATGACCAGCAAGTCATCCCCTTAATGGCGTGACTGTGAGGAGCAGAGCCTGCACCTCCAAATCAGGTCTGGAGAGAGATGGGGTGCAAGGGCCAGGGCTGAGGAAGAAAGCACCTTATAGTGTCCTGTGAGTGAGCAGAATTGAGGGTCAGGGGTGACAGGGCTGAGACAGGGTCCTGTGGCTGCAGCCTGTCATGACCGAAATAGCAGCAAGCCTTGTCCTGGCCAGGGCCGGGCTTCTGGTTAAACAGGCAGAGGACTTGCCCAGGGTCCACCTGAGTGCTCAGCTACAGGGCCTTCATGACGGGCTGCTACGGAAGGGAAAGGGTCGCTCCCTAGTAGGGAGAGACTCGCCCACTGGGCTGGCCGCTGGCACAGGGGGTGGTCAGCGGAGAGTAAAATGTCTCAGCTGGGAGGTGTGGCTTCATGACCCTGACCATTTCTGCTGCTGCACCGGGGTCACTGTCCCTTATCTCTGGCTGCATCAAGGTGGTCTCACACACATGCCCCTCACACCTGTGATCTCACAGTTCCTGAGGCTCAGCACTGCAGGCCCGGCTGCAGCTGAGAAATGGGGAAGGGCGGGGGCTCAGCTGAGCTAGGCTGGGGACAGGTCTACTCCAAGCTCACCAGGTTGTAGGCAGCTCCCCCTTGGAGGTTGGCAGGCAGAGGGCCTGGCCTCTCATCCTCTGTTGTCCCAAGGAGGTTCCCTTTGTCCAGTTCCTGCCCCATGCACCTCTCCTGAGGGTTCACACCTTGGCAGCCCCCTCCTCTAGAGAGTGAGGAGAGAGCCGGGCAGCAGGACAAACGCCATGTTCTCAGGCAACAAGACCACAGAAGCCGCATCCCACACCTTTGTCGGGTCCTACTGGTCAAAAGCAAGTCAGAGCCCCCACAGTCAAGGCAGGGGTCCCCCCGAGAGGTGGGGGTCGTGGCTGCTGGAGGATCTGTCGACATGAGTCGCTGCACCTTAGACAGCTGCAGGTCTGAAGGTGAGACGAGTCTGCGCATGACGGAGGGGCTGGTGATGGCCCCCGTCCTCGTGAATTAACTCATCCATCACTCATCCATCATAATGACCACCTGGGCAAGGAGTATGGCTGCTTGGGAGGACAGTCCCGTGGTCATATGTCAGGTGGGGCTTGTCCCTGATGGGGACATACGTCAATGGACCTTGGGGACACATTTTGCTCGACAGAATGAGTGTTCCTTGCCACCCATGTGCTTATTTATTCACTCAGCAAACACTCACTGTGTGCCCTGGTACTTGCTCCGTGGGCTCGCTCAGGGAGCTTCCATTCCAACAGTGGTCAGCGGCGCCTGCAGGGAACTCCTCGTGCCAGAGTAAACGTGTAGTTTAAGGTCAGGTGGGGTCAGCTCATATCCACGGCAGGGATTCCTTAAATTGAGCTGCCTGTCACCCGCTGTCCTCTGATTGGCACGGGAAAGAACAAGACTCAACAAGCAAGCAGGCGCAGGGAGCCGCAGCCCAGGGAGCGTGGTCATCAGGAGCAGGGAGAGGCAAGAACACAGGTATCAGAATCCTAAAATGCAGTCTGAAAGTGACAGGCAGATTCCAACCTGCACAGGAGCCCAGAAAGAATGGTGTCAGGCTTACAAGAGTCCAGAGCACGCCAGGAGCTCAGGAGGGCTGGGGAAGACCCCGCGGAGGCTGGTCCTGCAGGAAGGCAGCCACCGCTGCAGACCCCAGAGTGACAGCCCCTACTCATCCAGGCCCCCAGGCAGCATTTGAAGACCTGGGATCACAGCAGTGAAGTAGGGAGACAGGGCCTGCATCCCAGGGCACAAATGGTCACTGCTAAGAATGAGGGAACAGCCGGGCGTGGTGGTGCACGCTTGTAATCCCAGTACTTGGGAGGCTGAGACCGGAGGATCCAGGTTCGCGGCCAGCCTCAGCTACTTAGTGAGGCCCTCCACAACTTAGTGAGACCCTGTTTCAAAATAAAGAATAAAAAATAGGGCTGGGGGTGTAGCTCGGAGGTAGAACGCCCCTAGGTTCCATCCCCAGTACTGCAAAAAAAAAAAAAAAAAGAATGAGGGAACAAATGAGAGAATTTTGGCTACAGATCAATGCTATAAAAATGAAGGAATCAGGAATCACTTCCGTTGACATTATGTACATATGTGAGAATACCAATGCCAATCTCAATATCCTTAGGGGAAAGAGGGAGTGGGGAGGGAGCCAGGGCGAAGCCCACTAAGCGCTGTGTTGGTGTGTGTCACTATCACTATGAACACATTATGATGTGAGACTATAATGCACCAAAGTATAAAAAAATCAAAGAATAAGGAAAAAAGAATAATATAGAAAAGGTAAAACTGGCCAGTGTTCATGGAGAGGCAAGCAAACCTCCAGCCCAGGATGTTTGGGGAAATTGGTAGCATTTTAGCAGAGGCCTAAATAATAAAAAGGAAGCAGACATTTCCAGCAGAGACTGCTGCAGATGCCCAGCCTCTTCCATGGTGTCCACGCAGATATTGGGGTGCATCAGGAGCCCCGAAGAGCTGGGCAGGGCGTGCTGGGTAGCAGAGGGATCCAGGCCCCAGTGGGGAAATGACCGTGGTGTCACACACTGGTCCTATTCTGGTTGCAAGTAGAAAGAAGCCATGGGTGGGTTTAGGGGAAGTGAGCCATCTTCAAAGACATAAATAGAGCATTCTCTGGGGATCAAGAAATACCTGAATCTGCATTTTCAAAGTGCTTCTTACATACAGGTCAGCCAACTTGGTGGAGGAAGAGTAGCACTTAGGTGTGCAACGCCACGAGGCCACCTACTCCTGGGATTAGAAATAACAACCTTCCAAGGACAGATGGAAATAGCGGCTTGCCCATCACACAGGGAAAGTCAGAATTCCCTCCACCTTCTGGAGGCTAGAGGATTCTGAAAGTGTAGAGGAGGCTGTTCATTTCAAATATCTCATGTCCAGCCAGGCCACCACCCATTGTCAATACTTCAAGAGAGAGGGGAGAGAAAATAAATTGTCCTTGTCTTATCCCACTAAAAAAAACCACTACCAACCCAAAGTCCACCAGGAAGGCTCAGCACCACAGGGCCAGCCATACACCAGGACCACTAAAGGCAGAACCATGTCCAGCGACAGCCGCGATCATACCACGAGAATAATGTTGATGTAGTCGGGCTTGGGAGGCTGAGACAGAAGGATCACAGGTTCGTGGCAGCCTCAGCAACTTAGCGAGGCCCTCTACAACTCAGTGAAACCCTGTTTTAAAATAAAATAGGGCTTGGGTGTAGCTCAGAGGTAGAGTGCCCCTGGGTTCAATCCTCATTACTACAACAACAACAACAACAATAATAATAATGTAATTGCTAGAGTCTTGGAAAAGAGTCACAGAGAGTCAAACCTAACAATTCAACTACAGACCAGGTCAATGTCGTACCCACAGCAATGAGTATTGTACTTGCTCAGGACAACGAGAATCTCAGAGGAGGCTGAGTCCTCGGAGGTAGGGACCTCATCCGAAGTTACTCAAACCCAGCTGTGCTGTCCACAGAACTGCAAAGCAGAGAGCTCCTTCCCCCAGTTCTGCAAGCTCCTGGCCCAGTGTGAGTGACCACCGGGGGCTTTAAAAGCTGGACTTGCAAAGTCCTTTCTTCCTGTCTCCAGGCTTAGGTCAACCACTTACAAGACACAGATCCCTGGAGACGTTGACACCAGGGGCCAGGTGGGCGACTCTCCCCCAGGGGCGAGTTCACAAGACACACATGGCAAGTTGGAGTCTGAAGATGAGAAGATCCACTTTGGGTGGGTGGCAACTTGATACACACCCCGTGGAAACACCTCATTCCTCTCTCCAGAGACCTGAGGTCTCCCTGCCCCAGAGGAAGCAAGATGAAGTCTTCAAGTTGGCCATGGCTAAGTCACAGGCCGAGCTGTGGGAACCGTGCTGATGGGACGTGAGTGTGCTGGGTGTGTCCAGAATGCCCTGGAGAGGGACTGTGTGCACCTGTCCTCGCACCCTACCCCTCCTGGCACCATTCACTCCAACACTGCCTTTTTCTCCATCCTCCAAAGGACGAATACTGGCTGGGAGATGTTAAAATTGGCCTCAGAAATAAGACATAATCTGGACTGTGTCTTCCTGTCCTGTGGCTAGGTGGAAGGGACTGGTCCTTTTCTTTGCTTCTGATCCTAGGAGGGTGTCCCCTTGCAGGCGGCACCCCAGCAGGAGAGCTGCCAACCCCAAGTTTCCATGGGCCACTGGTATACAAGGATGGTTTAGAGAAACCGGGGCTCCCCGCATGTCCGAATCTTGGGTCTCCCAAGAACCCTGAATGCAAATGGTCTCCCACTCCCATTGGGCTACAGTTTCTCTTTCTCTTTCTTTTCTTTTCTTTGCTTTTAATTTGACAGCACAAAAAAAAATAGGGTTGATTGGTTCCTCTAACTTTCAATAATGAGTCAGAAAAGATAAATATAAAAGGTTCAAATTAATTCTAAGGAGCTTAATTATTTTTTTTTCTCTGGGATGCATTCTCTCTGAAATGAGTTTTCCTATCTTCCTTGTGTTACAGCAGTCCCCCGCCCCCAACCCTGGCATGGCAAAAGTTTATTTTGGGCTTGGGAAATAAATTTGCAATTAAAAACGTGCTGTCATAATCATATGCATTTGCATAATAGGGACTCTTCATTAGAGCACAGAGAATAAAATCAGTCCAATAATCAAATCAATTCATCTGCTATTTATTTAAGGTTGTTGAGACCCACAGAGGCTGGGCGCCCAGGCAGAAAGCACAGGTGGGAGTTTGGGGAGCCATGCGCTGGTTGGACTGTCAGTGGAGACGCTTGGAGGTGGAATCTCACCTTCCTGACCGCTGAGCGGGAAGTTCTGAAAGCCTCTCACCCGGGCCCGCAGGTGCAGCCGGCTCTGACATCTTTAGCGTTTCCATGACAGGACATAAATTCTGGAACATAAAATAGGTCTCTCGAAGACAAAATTTCCTAAGGCAGAATTTCTTAGCAACCTGCACCAGAACTGTTGGGAGCAAAACTGTGCAGAAATGCAACCATCATGTCCCTGCACACAGTAACACACATGTGCACATGTGAATATATGCATACCAAACACACACCTGCATGTGCACGTACCTGCACAATGTACCACAAGGCAGCACGCATAAACACTCATGCACATGTGAACACACACACCACACACATGCACGTGTAGCTGCATGCACAGTGTACCACAAGATCATACACTTAAGCGCTCATGTGCATAAGCACAGACAACATGCACACACCACACAGGCAAACAAATGTGCAAATGCACGCACATGTATACACAGCACACACATGCATGTGTGTATATCAATACATATACACACATGGACACATGCATACACACAGAATATACATTCTCACAATACACCGCACAATCCCTCACACGCGCGTTGCACAGATACCACACACACACGCACACACGCGTGCCTTTTAGCTGGTCCTCACTCTGCATTTATTTCAACTGATGCCAAGTCTCTGGCCCAGCATGGGCTAAGTTTAGAGCCCAGCACAAAGCACCAAAACTAGAAATAAATTGATTTTCAGCGTGGGACCTCCAATTAGAAGCAACTAGAAATATCAATAATTGCTCCAAATCCAATTTTTCATAAGAAAAAAATCCACTGAGGTGAAAGTCTTCCTAGAGGGAGCTTTCTGAGTGTGAAGAGCAGGGCAGGGCTTTCAGGCAGGACCTGGCCTTTGGCAGAGCTAACGTTTTTAATTTTGATTAAAAACAATTTATCATGTTCTTCCTTTTACAATTGTATGTTTGGTGCCATTTCCCAGAATTCTTTACCACGCCTTAGGTCCCAAAGATTTTCTTCCATGTAATCTAAAAGTCTTATAACTGTACATTTTACATTTAAATCTATCATTAATCTTTAGTTAATTTTGTATAATCTATGAGGTATAGATTGAGGTTATTTTCTTTTTTCTCTTCTGCATGGATTTCTACTTGCTCCAGCATTATTTCATCCTTGTCAAATAGGGATTGGCTGTACTTGTATGAAATTATTTCTAGGTCTTGTATTCTGTTTCATTAATCTATCTGCCTGTTATTCAGCCAGTAACAAATATGGTATTAGTTATAGTACTGTAAAATACATTTTGAAGTCAGATACCATCATTCACCTACTTTATTCTTCTTTTCCAAATTTTTCTGTTTTCTACTTCCTTTCCCTCTCCATGTGAATTTTAGAATGAACTTGTATATATCTACAAAATTCTCTTTCTGGAATTTTGACAGGAATTGGATTAAACTAATATGTCAATTTGGGGAACAATTGACATCTTTACAATGTAGAATCTCCAATCCATGAACATGGTATATCTTTCTATTTATTTAGGTATTTTTTATTTCCTTCATCAGCATTTTGTTTAGTTCAGCGTACAAGTCCTGAACATGTTTCGTGAGATTTATACTTAAATAATTTTATGAGCCATTATGAATGGCATTGTACTTTATAAATTCTAGTTTCCACATGGTTATTACAACTATATAGAAATACCATTGTGTTTTGCATATTGTCTTTGTATTTGGGGACTTTGATAAACACAATTATTAGTTGTAAGATTTTTTTGGGTGCCAGGCGTGGTGGCGCACGCTTGTAATCCCAGTACTTTGGGAGGTGGAGACTGGAGGATCCGGGTTTGCAGCCAGCCTCAGCTCTCTCTTCTCTCTCTCTCTCTGTCTCTCTCTCTCTCTGTCTCTCTCTCTCTACTTAGTGAGGCCCTCCGCAACTTCGTGAGACCCGGTTTCAAAATAAAGTATAAAAAATAGGGCGGGGGGTGTACCACAGAGGTAGAACACCCCTGGGTTCAATCCCTGGTACCGCAAAAAAAAAAAAAAAGATTTTTTTGGTAGGTTCTCTGGAGTTTCTATTTAGACAATTATGTACTCTGCAAATAGCCACATTTTCTTTCTTTCTTTCCAACTTCTATGGTCTTTAATGGAAATACTTCCATTGCCTTATTTTGCATTGGTTAGCAATTTCAGCTCTGTGATGAATAGGAGAAGTGAGAGAAGATGTCCCGGCCTTGCTTGTCCCCACTGTTAGGATGAATGCATTCTACATGACACTACTGGCAGAATTTTGTTTTGTTTTGTTTTGTAGATGTTCTTTAACAAGTTGAAGAAGATTCTCCTGATTCCTAGCTTTCTGAGAACTTTTATCATAAAAGGGTGTCATAATTTGTTAAATGTTTGTATTGCATTATTGACATTCAAATATTGAGCCAGTGATCTTGATCCGTGTAATAAATCCCACTTGGTCACAGTGTATGGTGCTCTTATTCAACAATGAACTTTGTTAAGAATTTTTGCGTCTATGTTCATATTAGAATACTGGTCTGCAGTTTTCTCTTTTCTACTGTTAATATCTAGCTGATATTAACATAGCATCTCCTGCTTTCTAGCTTTGGGATCAGTAATACTAGTTTGAGAAACTGAGTTTAGAAGTGTTCATTCTCTATTTCTTTAGAACTATTTCTTTAAAATTGTTGCAAGTTCTTTAAATGCTTGGTAAGTTTCTTCAATAAAATTATCTAGGCCTACACATATATATATATATATATATTTTTGAAAGTTAAAAAATTACAAATTCAAATTTCTAATTAGTTACAGGATATTCAAATTTTCTACTTCATATTTGGCAAGTAATATTAGTTTTTGATTTTCACAGAAATGGTCCAGTACATCTAATTTGTCAAATTTTATGTGCAGAATTGCTTGTAGTCTTCCTTTATTATCATTTAATATCTGCAGCATCAATATTGATACCCCTTTTTCATACCTGATATTTGTAATAAGGAATTTCTGTCTTCTTTGTTTTTGTCATCGTAATAGACAGCTGCCTATTTTATTGATATTTTCAAAAAGCAGCTTTTTGTTTTACTAATATCCTATAATTTTTGTTCTCAGCTTCACTGATCTGCTGTTTATTATTTTTTGGTTCTGTCTTCAAGTTTATTTTGTTCCTTCTTTTCTAGATTTTTAAAGTGGAAACTTATACTATTGATTTGAAAATTTCCTTCTTTTCTAATATAAGCATTTAGTACTGTAAGTTCTTCTCTAAACACTGTTTTACCTATATCCTATTAATTTTGATATGTTGTATTTTGTTTTCATTCAGCTCAATGTATTTATTGATTTCCATTGAGACTTCCTCTTTGAGGAAGCATTTTTTAAAATGGTGTTGCTTAGTTTCCAATTGTTTGAAAATGTTAATTATTTTTAGGTTATTAGGTTAACCTCAGTGTGGTCAGAGAACACAATCTATAATATTTTTACTCTTCAAATTTGTTCAGGTTTTTTATGGCCACAATATGGTGCATGATATATTTAGGGCCTCTGTTGGCATATGTTTGGTGGACACTTGAAACCTTGGTGAGTGCTCTATAAATGTTAGATTCTGTTGGTTGCTTGTGTTATTCTATACCCTTGTTGATTTTTGTCTAGGAGATCTATCAGTTGTTCAGAGAGGAATGTTGCAGAACAATATAATTGTGGATTTATCTATTTCTCCTTCATTTCTACTAGTTTTTCCACATGTTTTGTAGCTCTGTTGTCATGCATTGCTTTTAGGATTTCTATGCATTCACAGTAATGACCCTTTTAGCATCATGCACTACCCCTGTCCTCGGTCATTTTTTAATATGAAGTTTTCCTTATCTGATATTGATATAGCCACCTGCTTTCTTTTATTTTTGCAAAGTATACCTCTTTCCATGGTCTTGCTTTCAACAAACCTATATAGTCATATTTGAAGTGAGTTTCTTGTAGAAATCATAAACCTGGGTCATGCTCTTTTACTTTTGAATTCATGCTCATATTCTTTTATTTTTTAATTCATGCTCTTTTATTTTTATTTTTGAATGCCAGGTTCTATCTTTTAGTCAGTATGTTTAATATAATTTTTGATATATTAGGACTAAGTCTGCTATTTAAATTTTTCCTACTAGTTCTCCATGATTTTTGCTTTTCTTTTTTTAACATTTCTTGTGCATAACAGAAATAAAGAAACCCACATTTTATTTATACACAGCATTTTGTGTATATGTGTGTGGTGCTAGGGATTGAACCCAGAGTAGTCTACCTTTGAGCTACACCCCCAGCCCTATTTTATTTTTTACTTAGAAACAGGGTCTTTCTAAGTTGCTGAGGCCTCACTAAATTGCTGAAGGTGGCTTCAAAGATGAGATCCTCCTGTCTCAGCCTCCCAAGTACTGGGATTACAGGCGTGTGCCACCATGCCCAGCTGTATTTTTAAGTGTAGTATGTCCTATACAGCATTTTTAAAAGTGTTGCTCTCAAGTGCTGTTTTACAAATACATAATTTAGAGTAGTCAAGTAGAATGGACACTTAAATTCAAGCGAAGTATAGAAAATTTAACTTCCTTTATGTTCCTTTATACTTCCCACTCTTAATATAATTGTCTTAAATATTTTCTGTAAATATATTGAGAAGCGTATTAGATAATGTTGTAATTTTTGCTTCATCCATCAAGCATAATTTAGAAAACTCAAAAATAAAAGTAAAGAGAACCCATTGTATTTTCCCTCACTTACTTTTCTTGTGTTCTTCTTTCCTTCCTGATGTTACCTGATTCCTTCCCTTAAATTTTTCTTTCTTTTCAGAGGTCTTGCTATAGCCATTCTTTAAGAATAGGTCTTGTAGTGACAAAGCTTCTTAAAGTTTCTTCAAAAACATCTTGATTTCCTTTTTATCCCTGAGGGATATTTGTGCTGTGTATAGAATTCCGTGCTGTGAATTCCTTTATTTCAGCACTTGAAAACTGTCGTGTCATTTGTTTCTGAACACCTTGGTTTCTTTCTAATAAAAATAATTCTGCCATTTGTATTGTTTTCCCTCTATAGATAATTCATTATTTTTTTAATCTTTGGCTACATTCAAGTCTTTTTTTCCTTGTTTTAGTTTTCAGAAGCTTGACTCTGAGGTATGTTGTTATGGGTATCTTTGGATCTGCCTTGCAGTGATTTGCTCAGGTCAGTAAATCTGGATGTTTATGTGTGTTTTGGCAAATAAGGCAAATTTTCAGTCATTAGTTCATTGAATACTTCCCATACCCATCCTTTTTCTTTTCTTTTTCTGTGACACTGATGACACAACTGTTGAATCTTTTGTTATAGTCTCCCATGTCCTGAAGACTCTGTTCTTTTATTTTAGTCTATTATCTCCCTTCAGATTCAGTGATTTTTATTGTTTTATGCATAGATCACTTATTCTTTCTTCTGTCCTCTTCATTTTGATGTTGAACCCACTGAGAATTTTTATTTCACTTTCTTCGTTCTAAACTTTTCAATCTGGAAATATCCTATTTCTTTGCAAAAACTTCAAATAATATTTTCATTTGAATCTTAGAGGTTCAAAGTTGCTCTTTGAAGCATTTTTAGGATGATTCCTTTTATGTGTTTTTTTCACATAATTCTAACATGTCTGATATCTTAATGTTGGTAGGTGTAGATGATCTCGTTTCATTCAAGTTGAGATCTTAGTGGTTCTTGGTATGATGAGTAATTTTCTATGAAGGACATCTGGAATGTTATATTATGGGATTCTGAATCTTACTGAAATCTCATGCTTTATTAGGCTTTCTCTAAAACCTCTCTGGTGGAGGAAGGTGGCTACAACCTCATGACTGCATGGGAGTCTAGTATCTCCACTTGGCTTCCAGTGAGAGGCCCCCGTCCCTGTTCCATTTTCACAGCTACAGGTTACTTGTCATTGTGATGTTTAAACAGATATTCTGAGCCTTTTCCTGACCACGCCAAGTCTGAATAACCCAGAGAGGCAATCCTGAATCCTGTGAGCCTTGTGATTTAGTAATTCTTCACCCAGAATCTTAGGGAAATCCACCTTTGAGACTCATTTTGGAAAGGATACAGCAGAATGGGCATAGAATCTCAGCAAATCCAGTGCTGGGAGCAGATGGAGGGTTTAGATTTTTCCTAATCCAGCTTTTAATGTCCTGCTGTTATGGCGAGATATAGAGTATCCCCCGAAGAGCTCCTGTATTAAGGTTCAGGGTTGATATGGTTCATTCATGGGGTGGTAATCTCATCAGCAGATAAACTATGATGAATTTATCTGGGTGTTAACCTGGGTGGGAGGGGTGTGGCTGGAGGAGGTGGGTCTCTAGGGGTGTGGCCTTGGGGATTGTGATGGTGTCTTTGAATCCCCTTGCTTGCTTGCTCCCTCTCTTGCTTCCAGTCTCCATGAAGTGAGGATCAGAGCCTTGTGCTCTCTCTCTCTCTTTCTCTCTGTCTCTCTACTTCTGGCTGCCATGCCCTGAGCTTCAGACCCTTGCCTCACATGGACTGAACCCAGAATCTCCAAAATCTGTGAGCAAATCTTCCTTCCTCTAAGTTGTGTAGTCAGGTGTACTGGGATACAGCAGTGAAGATATTAACTGAGACACCTGACAAATGACAGGTATGATAGAAGATAGTGGGATTACAGAAGGAACTTCAGGATGAAAGTTCCTGGGGGAAATCCTGCAACCAGGAGAATAGGAATGGTGGGGTCCACACACATATCTCATGATGGATCAATTAAGATCCAATGCTTCATTTTCTTTTGCAGTTTGACCCCTCTGAGCCCCCCTTTTTTACTGCTAAAATAGGATTTTTATGGTCACTCTGTACTCTAAACTATCCAGTGACTCTTGTTGCCCCCTGATCACAATTCTGGCTTTAGTTTTGGCCTTGAATGTTCTTCTCAATCTACTTCTCCATCATCATCCCCCAAGCTCTTTGGAACTTCTTTATTCTTGTCACCATGGAAAACCTGGGTGATTCTCACCTGTCTTCAGTGACGAGGTTCTCTGAACCTCATGCCTAATGCTCAGTGTTTTGAAAACCATTGTTTCACATGCTTCATCAGTTTTTGTTGTGTTTTGTCATTTTTACATGGGAAGGTTAACCTGGCCCCTGGCCCTCCTTCATGTTATAACTAGAGGTTATTTGTCATTGTTACATTTGTACAAAGCATAAAGGCACATCGTTTATTTTTCCAAATGCGCATTTCTATTTCTCTCCTGTATCAGTCTCCCCCACTATTCGCCACCCTTCCACTCAATCTCTTAGCACCCCCCAGTTGCAGCACAAGGAAATCATCCTAACTGTCCTTCCCAATTCTCACTCACACCTACAGGATTATACATATATCTCTACACATACACATACATCACACACACCATATGTCTCTGTGCACTTGCACATGTACAAATGCACAATGTGTGCATGTGGAAATATACATATGGAATCCCACACAGAAATTCACAGTTTTTATGTCTTGCTATTGTTTTGCAGAAATAAATGTTACTAAACACACCTTTCAGCACCGAGCTTTCCAAGCTCAGCAATGCCTGTCGAGATCCCTCCCCATCACCTGTCAGGGTTCAAGTTGCCTCTTCTAATGACCGCACTGTGCTGCTCCACAATGTGAATTTCCACACAGCTGTTTACTCTCAGGGCTGCGTTGCAATCCATCAATAGTTGTTCAGTAGGAACACTTCTCTTTTTATTTTTTAAAAGAGTCTCTGTTTTTGTTTTTACTCTTTTAAAGGTAAGACTTCAAAGAGCCCTGGTGTAAAAAAAAAATACAAAATTCATAAAAGTCCTGATGAGCTCAGGACTCAAGCGGAGTTTGAAAAGCAGTAGCTCAACGAGTTGGGAAGGAGCTCCAAATACCTTTGAAATGCAAGTGTTGAGAATTCAGACCTAGGAGGCTCTGGTAAAATTAGTGCTACTGCTTCTGCTTCTATTTTCCCCCTCTCTTTTTTCTGAACTTCAAACCATTTGAAGAAGCTGTAAATTATATTTTTCCTTAGTATTATCTATTTAGCCGTTCTCTGTGATGCAGCTGGCATGTGTGCGGGCATCTGAGCTTCTGAGCTGTGTTACTTGCAGGCTGGGAAGGGTGTCAGGCATGCACCTTGACTGAGAAAGAACGGGTTTGAGGGGACTCAAGTGTGGAAAGTACCATAGGCTCTGAGGACAGACAGGCAAGGGGAGGAGGCCAGAGGACTCTTAGGATCCTTAGCCTCTGGGGTCCAAAACTACAGGTGCTGGGAGAGCAGATGGAAGGGCCCCTCTTAGGGCCACGCTCTGCCCAATAGGTACTGTGCAAGGAGTCCCAGTGCAGATGTATCATCAGGGCGGTAGATGTCATTCACAGGCTCCGCATGGGGGTCAGAAAGACAGGGAAGGGGCCATGGTGGTACCAACGGGATTGGGTCTCAGCCCTGATTTTATAGCACTCAGTGGTTGCCCAGTGTGTTAAGGGCAAAGCCCAGAAAAGTCTTAAGCATGGCTCAGAAACCAATGTGTGTCTGCCTCCCCAGCCTCCTCCCAACATTCCTGTTCTCTCTGCTCTGGGAACTCGGTCTCTCTCGGTGGCTCCTTCCCACCCACAACTTCTTGTTGTGTTTTTCGCCTTTTGTGTTCTGTGCACACATGATAGGAACACAAACACCCACCCCTCTCTAGCCGCCCACCACATGTACAACTTCAGTGTCATGGTGTCTTCCAAAGCAAGATGCTGAATTGACCATTGTACTTCAAATCATGGGGCCGGGGACACCAAGAAGTGACCTGTGGATGCTGATGCCCTGGGGATAAGAATTGAGGTGGAGATCCAGGAGGGGCAAGCAGGGAACGTCTCTCTGCTACGTTCTACTCTGGAAGGAGCATCTGAGAACTCGGGTCTCGGCGACACAGGTGTGCGCCGGTGAGGGGGTGGACACAGGTATGAGCAAGTGCGGTGGGGGTCAAAGCCCTTCCCCAGAGCGCACCTGAGCACACCATCCCCCGTATCCCCAAGACCCCAGGGCCCAGGTCAGCTCCCTGGACACCAGGTGGGGGTGGCAGAGGGACAGTGTGGTATGCCAGTGTGGAGGGTCCAATGGTGGCTCTGCACTAAATGGTGTCACATTCACTCAACGGCAGAGGTCCCATAACCAGCGTTCCAGATGTCCCCAAACTTAAGTGTCTTACCCCCGTTTTCAAAACAAATTACTCAGTGTCCCCTGGAAATGTATCTACTTTTAAAATTTATTTATTTTTAATATTATTTTATCAGTGCATTGTAATTATAATCCTAATGAGGCTCATACAGCAACATTATAGAAATCTACCTTCTTTGAACAAATAAACAGAAAGATGCAATGCCAAATTTACATTCTTTCATTGTACACACTCTCTCCCCAGCACACTCTCCCCCCACCCAGAGGCAATATCTCCACTTTGGGAATCTATGGTAGACCCACAGTCAGGTGTGGGAGAAAGAAGACACCACAGCAGGCGCTGAGCTGAGCGGGTGGCATGAGGTGGGGAGTGGAGTTTGCACTGGTCAAGCCAGGTGCTGGAGGATATCAGTGCCTCCACCAGGGGGCCCTCCAGCCCCATAGGGGCAACTGTGACATGGCGTGTGACGGATGCTCATGTGGCTCCTCATAGTCTATGGTACATGTCACTGGGTGCATTGCAGGTCTGTCCCTGTGACCAGGGCACTGGTCTCCAAATCCCATCCACCCTGACCTTCGTAGGTTCATTAGCGGCTCCCACCTCCACCTCCTCTGCTGCCCCATCCTCCTGCTTGGTTTCTGCTCTCTAACTAGACCAGCACAGGTGCTTCCAAGTACCATCTGATTCTGGGCCTGCCTAAACAGGACCCTGCAGGTGGATCCAGCCATGTTGTCCCTTTAACAGACAGCAGCGCGCTTCCGATGTTGGTCTTGGATTGCATCTGACGTCTCCATCTCCAGGCTCTGGGACTGTGGGTCCCTTAGGCAGCCCTTTGTGCCCCGTTTCCTCACTTAGGAAGTAAAGGTGATAATAGCATTCACCACCCAGGGCTGCCCTGGGAGTCAGATAGATTAGACATGTCCAGTGCTGAGCAGGGCCAGGTGTGCGACATGCCCCCAGGAAGTGTTCCCTGCCATCTGCAAATGTTTGCTGTCCCCCTGGCTGCGGCACTGTGTGAGGATCGGCTGTCAGGGCTCTTCAGGGCTCTCAGGCTGGAGCGGGCCTTCTGAGCTCAGATGATCGGGCATGGCTCTTCATGCTCGCTCCGTCCGCAACCCGCCACCTGCTCTTCCTGGAAGGATCCATCTCAGCCCCATCCGGAACAGCATGCTGACCTCATGTGTGATCTCATCTCAGCCTCCCCCAGGGCAGCAAACCTCTGCTGAATGCCCTCTGCAGAGGTGTCCCAGGAAGGGCAGTGACCAGGGGAATGTGACCTGGCTTCCTGCTTGAGGAGCTCCGTGGACCTGGAGCAGGAGGCAGATACGACACAGGACTCAGTGAAGTGATAGAGATGGTCACCTGATCGTGGAAGAGCAAGGAGATGTGAGTCAAGAAAACACATCTTAACTCACCCAACAGGACCAGTGAAGGTGGCCCGAGGAGGCAACCCAGTCTACGCCAGGGAAGATAGGGAGGGCTGGCCCGGTCGCACGAACAAGGAGCAGAGTCCAGGCTGAGAACAGTGTGCACGCATGCATCAGAGAACGCAGTCTCGAGTGTGGAGAAGCCGGCAGACATCGTGAGGCACTCACTGATCCCCTTCCACACAGCTATAGACACTGAGTCACAGTGATTACAAAGCAAACACAAATGGCTTCCCAGGCCACAGCCGGAGCCGCCTGCCCTGGATGCCTGCTGCTGGGGGGAGGATGCCCTTGTGAAGACAGTCACAGCAGTGCCACTAGGCCCTCCTGCGCTTGGCCTGCTCATCCCATCAGGAGGGCAAGAGCCCCTCCAATGGCCGGTGAGCGTCCCCAGGTGGGGGTTCGCACAGTCCTGATCCCAGCGTTCTGAGATGCCGCCTGGTGGGCTGTCTGCGCACATCTGTTACAGTGATCGCGTCCATCCTGCGGCTGTGTGAAACTGGCCTGAGCCGTGCTGGACCAACGGAGAGGCCAGCTCTTGACTCCCTCTGGAGCCTAGAATTTCTCAAAAAATTCGTGACCGATGGGCCTGTTGCTCATAGAGGATTGCAGTCCAGGGCTCACTGCCTTGCCAGAGAGAACAGACCCTGGGGTAGAGGCTGAAGCCTCAGGACAGCCTCCCCTAGCCCTGAGCTCGCCTGCTCAGTGGCCTTCTCTGAGGTGCAGCCTATCACTTTATCGAGAGTTACCCTTTGATCCCTGAGCCTCTCAGGGTCATAGTGAAAGAACCTCAGTGTGTCCTGGAAAGAGGAACATTCAAGAAGGACACACCGCCTCCTTCACTCCAGGTCAGGTACCAGAAGACCCCATGCCGAATACGAGGATGCTCCAGGCCAGGTACCAGGATCCCTCAGGCTGGGCACTAGGATGCTCTATGCCAAGTATCAGGGTCACCCAAGCCAGGTTCCTGGCCCTGGGAAACTCTGCCACGTGGACAAGCCTATTGATTTTGTCCCTGTAAAGCAGGGTTTGTTTTTATCCCAGCTTGTAACTGGTTTTCATTATAATAGAGAGAGGTCCCACATGAGTTCCACTCTCTGGCATCTAGTGGCTTGGAGTCCCTCATCTGTCTGTGCCATGGGAGGCGACTTCTCTATACCGTGGAGAAATCCACAGGGTGGCACCTGAGGAAAGGACACTCAGTCATGAGTGGTCCCTCCGTCCCTCCCTGAATTAGTGTTTCTGAACTTCAGCAGCTGCCTGGAGCTACGACCCCTTCTGATTTATGTGCATTTCCTACATCTGCTCACAGTAACTGTTTTCCCTTGATGGGTAACACTTTGGTTTTACTGGCAGATTTGAATTCTGGTGGACATTTATATGGTCACACAATATGATGCTTAATTAAATGATGTCACTTGAAACCACTGGTGCTCAGGCCAGCCTCTGCACTGGGTGTGCATGGATCTGCTGTCATGGACTTCCCATAGAGCTGGCCGGCTGAGAGGACTCTGATGTCCCACAGACAGATGCTCAAGGTCGACCCTGCCTGAGGATCCTGAGTCCAGCAGAGACCTTAAAATGTTGGGGTGAGTATTGCTGATAGAAGAAGGAGCAAGGAAGATTCCAGGTCACCCTGAGAAAGGTGAAACTGATGATGATGTAGTAATATTAGTGCTAACAGAAAGTGAATTGTTATAAATTTTCCTCATATGCTGAAGCCAGGGAGCAATCAGGATATAAGAGGGAGATGGAGGGGGTCTAGGGGGGAGTGGTGGTGGGAGGAGGGAGAATTAATGCAGGAAATACTTCCACTGACATCATGTACATATATGAAATTATTAATGCCAATCTCAATACCATATATGGGTAAGGGGAGGGAGTGGGGAGAGAGCCTGGGAGAAACTCTCACCAAGTGCTGTGTGCATGCCTGTCCCTATCATTCTGAACCACATGCCTGTCCCTATCACTCTGAACCACCTTATGATGTGAAACTACAATGCACCAGTAAAAGTATATTTAAAAAATAGTGCTACCAGAAGCCGGGCGTGGTGGCGCACGCTTGTAATCCCAGTACTTTGGGAGGCGGAGACTGGAGGATCCGGGTTTGCGGCCAGCCTCAGCTCGCTCTCTCTCTCTCTCTCTCTCTCTCTCTCCCTACTTAGTGAGGCTCTCCGCAACTTAGTGAGACCGGTTTCAAAATAAAGTATAAAAAAATAGGGCCGGGGGTGTAGCGCGGAGGTAGAACGCCCCTGGGTTCAATCCCCGGTACCACAAAAAAAAAAAATAGTGCTACCAGCAATAATCACAGCCTGGCCATCATGCTTGACACTCTCAACACCTGGACAGGCTGTGGTGCTCAGTCAAGTGAGCCGGGCTGACATTGCATCCTGCCCCCAGGTATAGACTGCTAATCCTCTGAGCAACTCTGAGAAGCAGGGTGGGCGATGATTATCCCTATTTCATTGAAGACAACACTGATGCTCTTAGTGATTATGGAATCAGATTCCAGGTCTGTGTGACTCCCCCCCAGCCCGCACCTTCACCACCATGCTAACCTGCCTGGAGGTATCTGAGCAGGGGTGCAGTGTAGCCAGGACATGGGGTGCAAGAAGAAGACAGTAGGGAATTGCAGTGCCATCCAGGGTGGGCCAGTTTAAAGGAGGGAAACTGGGGGCCGTAGACATCAGTTGGTGATGGGGAGTCAATGGGGGAGTCTTAGTCAAATGGATCAGGACTCAGACTCCCTAGTGTGATTGCAGAGGAATCGAAGCCCTTCAGGTGTGCGCTTCAGGTAGGAGAGCCCTGGGCTTAGGTAAGAGAGCCCCAGGCACATTCCCAGCCTCAACGAGGTCCACCATGTGGGCACCTTTTGAACCCAGACAGGAACAAGTGTGGTCAGAACAGAATTCTTTGATGGGGGTGGGAGATGCCTATTTGCTTGTGCCATTCAGTGCTCCATCTCTCTGTTCCAAGAATCACAGAGCGTCCAGCAGGGTCAAAACGATGCACAAAGAAATCCTTGACTCGGAACATAATGAAGAGCTCAGAACTATTGCTGGAGGCAGTCGGAGTCTACTGCTCACTCAAGAGCACCATGTCCATTGTGCAGGTCCACGTACACCCAGCAAACAGCCTGGTGGAGAGAGGGCCTGTGATTGATTTCCAATGCTTCCAGCAAAACCCAAGGAGAAAGAAACTGTGAGTGCCGGAAAGGGACGACGGGCTCTCCAGGCTGCGATGGCCCGGTGGGCTCTCCTTTCTGCGTATCCTCTCAGGAGCTCTGGGCTGCTCTGGGCACATGCAGCCAGTTCCACATTCTTTGTCCTTACATACCCACCGGAGCGACATTCTTTTGAGAGGCAGTGTCTATCGATCCATTTCTGTGAGACTGGCTCCCTTCTATGTGCTGAGAGATGCCGGCTGCCTGCAGTGCTGGGTAAGTGGGGGATGGCTTTGCTGGCTTGCCAGGCTCCACAGCCCCCACCCCAGGCATTTAATACTGAAAGGGTCAAGTGCAGAGAAAGGGGATCCATTGCCCACATCCTCCCACACCCCACCCGGGCAGAAAGTGTGACCTCCTGGCACATAGCTCAGGCCCCCTCCTGAATTAGGTTCACCTGTGGGAGCAAGACCCAGCCTCTAGTGCAGCCCGGGAGCCTAATCTAGAATTACCAGGTGTCTGAGGCCCAGGCGGGCTTTGTGCCGGGGTACTCAAGCAGAAATCTGGCTCAGCCCATTGTGATCCTATTAGGGAGAGGAGAAGTTAATGAATAGTGTGCTCTTTCTTGCTTTCCCTGTCTGCCTTCGCACGTTGTGTTTATCTACTTACGTATGGAAATCCAGGCCTTCTTAGTAGGCAGAGCAGAGAAACAGCTTCTTGTCTCCCTGGGAAGCTGCACAAATCATTCTATTCAGGCACAAGCCTCCATTGGGCCCCTTAAGTCTAAATAAGATGTCTTTAACCCTTCCTCCACCCAGACCCCGCCACTTGAGACAGGCTCTCAGGAGCAAGAAATGCTCAGAAAACAAAGAATTTCCCAGAGAGGGGTTCCCAGAGAGGGGACTTGGTTGCAAGCTACAAGAGGCAGGAGAGTAAGAAGCACAGCTGCAGAGCCAGGCTTCAGAAGAAGGAGCCAGCCAAGGGCATCCAAGGTCGTGGTGCCTGTGGCTGAGCTATCTCACCTCCTCCTGCACGGGTGTCGAGGCTGGCTCCTCCCTATGTGAGCTGCTCCCACCTCCTGCTCTGTAGGACTCAGCTTCGGTCATCAGAGAGAGGGTCTCATAGTGTCCACCAGTCACCATCCGCAGGGCAGAGCTTCCTCAGGGACACTGTGGGTGTGAACCTGGAGGCAGGCAAGACCCTCAGATGATCTGGGGTCGACTGTCAGGATGTAGAGGTGCTTTCCACCGATTGCTAAACTTTCAGCATCAATCCTGTGCCGACCCCCATGCTCAGTGTCTGCTGTAGTTATCTAATGCTCTGTAACAAGTTTCTCCAATCCTCAGGGGAATGGAGTGGTTGATTGTGTACAGATTCTAGGACCCAGAAATCCAGGAAAGGTTTTCTGGGCAGTTCTCACTTGGGTGTTTCTGTTTCATGTGCCTAATCAGGTGCTGGCTGGGCTGCTGTCCTCCAGTGGTTTGACTGGGACTGGTGCTTCCAAAGATCTTCCACAGGGACAGCCTTCTGGTGGCTCCTAGGTGGGGCCTTGGTTCCTCTCCACATAGAACTTTTTTTGAAGCTAAGTCCTCATGGCATGCTGGCTAATTTCCATAGAACTGGGAGCCCGAGAGATCCTGCCAGAAGCTGACATGACATTCATGACTTGGTCATGTCTCTGAATTCTGGGGATCAAACAGCAGATTCATTGCAGGAGGATGCTGCACAAGACCCTGGGAGGCGGGATGCTGGGGCTCATCCTGGGAGCTGGACGCCTGCCCAGTGGCTCTCATGAACAGCATAACACTCGTAGACACTTGGAATGCTTTGTCACTATGTCACCAGTGCCTCTCCTCCCAGAGATGTTCCCTCTGTCCCTTAGTCCTCACCTTCAGGCCTCTCCAACAGTCAGTCCTTGACTGAGCCAATGTTCACTCAGGTCCAGTTCCAAAGCAACCGCCATGTCATTAGGTTGAGGTATGGCAGCACCCCACTTCTGGTACCAAAGTCCGGTACCCACCAGTAGCCTGACATAACATTTCTTTTGCTCACATATCTGTGATCTGAACCGAGATAGGAAGGCAGAAGAAGCTGAGCATCTAATCATCCCCAGATCCTGTGAGAAATAATATCCTGAAAACACCCTTCAGCTGGAGCCCAACTAACAGCAACGGCCACCAAAAGTCCACCTGCACTTCTGCTCTTCACCCTAAGACCCCAAAGAATCCCTAGTGACTTCTGCTCAAGCCCCAGGGGTCCCAGCTCCCTCCCGCCCCTCCAAGACCCATGCCACCTGGATTCTGGTTCTCCTGGGTCCCAAAGGAGGCTGGGTCTGTGCAGCCTCTTCCTACACGTTTGAGAGCTCCTTACATGGAGCACCAGCAGGTGAGCATGCCCAGGCTTGGGCAGTCTTTCCACAGATCTTCCTCACTCACTTCCTGCTGGTCTCTGCTCAATGGAAAACTGTTCAGGGGATCCACATGTTCATGTATGTCCTCTGCCTGGGAGGTGCAGCCTGGCCCTGAGCACCTCCTTCTATAATGTCCCCCCAAATGACTCGGTGGCTTTCCCCAGGAGAGCACTCATGCCGCTGCCTCTGTGCCTGTGTCAGCCTGCCTCTCTTGTGTCCATCAGGATGCACCCCTACCCTCCAGGCTCCAACAGGCACCAATGGCAGGGGGCCTTTTCTGTCTACCTACCTCTATCCCCGGACTGAATGTGACCCCTCATTATTAGGGATCCAATAGCTCTATGTTTTTGTCTATATCCCTCTTTTTAATAAAAATACGGGCAGGGACTGATATGGGCATGCCACAGTGTCATAACAGTCCTTTATCTCGGGAACTCCTTCATTGGCTCAGTAGAGGGTCTCCCAGGAACGCCTGCCTGACTGGGCAAGGCAAGGCACCTTGAGACCTGCAGAAAACAAGGCAGCCAGCGCCTCTGAGCAGAGACTTGCATCTGAGGGTCAGGAGTAAACTCAAACCAGACAAATCAATGCAAGTAAAACAAGACCATCAGCTGATGAGGCCTGCTGGTTGGTGCACCTGGTGTGGACAGCAGGAGCTGCCCCGACCAGGTGACGTTTGGTTGAGCATGAAGGAAGGAAGGGGCTCTTATGTAAATCTCAGGAGGGAGATGGTCTGAATGGGCAGGGACAGCAGAGGCAGAGGTCCCAGGGCAAGATCACAGAGAACAGGGACATTGCAACCCTGTGGGCTCATGGGACAGTGTCAGACTGGTCACACCAGAAAGGACTGAAGACACAAGAATAGGACTAACAGTAATCCACCACTCAGCCAAAGAAATACAGTGTCCATCGCACAGGTGGGGACCCTGTGCACCCATTCCTGTCCTTCCGCTCTGTCCCCGTTAGACACATCACGTTCTGAATTTGCAGCTTATTTGATTCGACGCACTCCGTCATACCTTTATCACGTCTGTATGCCTTCCTGTGCCCGGTATTTTATTTCTCTATTTATAAAACTGTCTACCTGAAATTAAAATGTATGAATCTTCCCGCAACCAGCTTATTTTCCCAGCATCGTGTTCCTGAGAATTATATGTGTTGCCGCACAAAACCCTAGTTCATTTGTTTTCTCCCGATAGCATTTTATTATATGAATATACTACGATTTGTTTATCCATTTTCCTCTTGATGGATTTCTGCTGTTTCCAATGTTTACTTATGTCAAACTAATTTGAACTGCGATGGCCAATCCTGTGTGGGTTCTTGTTCATTTGTCTCAAGGTGGGGTGCATAACTCTGAGTGAAATCTCTGGGTTCTGGGACAGAGGCGGTTTAAATTCACCAGTTACTGGTAAGCTGAGATGCAAGGTAGTTGTGCAAATTCATGTCACCACCAAGTCTATGTGCGCTCCTGGCTCTCTACTTCCCAGCCCTGGAGAACGTGCATACTCATTTACTTTTCCTGGGTGGAGAGAAAGTGTACTTCCCAGAGACAATGACATTTATTTCTCTAATAATGAGTTTGAATACTTCTTCATGTTCATTCAAAACCCTTTTTCGCTCTACTTTTCATCTCCTTTGACTATTTTCTATTGCTGTTCTTTTTTCTCATTGACCCGTGGCCTGGATTCTAATCCTTATCAGCTACACAAGTTGCAATGTCTTTTAGGTGGTGGCCTGTGTTTAAGGTGCAGTGGTACAACAGTCGTCCTGCCTACTCAGGAAACTAGGCAGGAGGATCACTTGAGCCCAGGAGTCTGAGGCCAGCCTGGGAAACATAAGAGAAACCCATCTCTTAAAAAAAAAAAAAAACCTATCTCTTAAAAAATAAATCCAACTCTAAAAAAATAAAAATGAGTCAATTTAGCAGGTGCAAGCACATTAAGACGAGACATTAAAAATAAAAGCAAGGGGTTATTGGGTAGGGAACCAGGGGAAAGCCCACCAAGCGCTGTGTGCATGTATATCACTATCACTATGAACTACATTATGATGTGAGACTATAATGCACTAATAAAAGTATTAAAAAATTAAAGCACCAGATCAAAAAAAATTAAAATTAAAATAAAAACATAACTTTGTTTAGAGTATCTTTTCTTGTATGTGTACTAGTGGGGATTGAACCCTGTGATGTTCCACCAATGAGCTACATCCCCAGCCCTTTCTATTTTGAAACAGAGTCTAAGTTACTAAGTGCTGGCCTCGAATCTGTGATTCTCCTGTCTGGGCCTCCCAAATACTGGTATGACAAGCATGTGCCGCTGCACCCAGCTAGAGCGTCTTTTTAAAAATAAAGATTTTTAGCCGGGCGTGGTGGCGCATGCTTGTAATCCCAGTACTTTGGGAGGCGGAGATCGGAGGATCCGGGTTCGCAGCCAGCATCAGCTCTCTCTCGCTCTCTCTCTCTCTCTCTCCCTGTCTCTCTCTGTACTTAGTGAGGCCCTCCGCAACTTCGTGAGACCCGGTTTCAAAATAAAGTATGAAAACAATAGGGCCGGGGGTGTAGCACGGAGGTAGAACACCCCTGAGTTCAATCCCCGGTACCGCAATAAATAAATAAATAGATAAATAAATAAATAAATAAATAAATAAAATAAAATAAAAATGAAGACTTTTATTTCTAATGTCATTGAATTTATCCATACTTTTTTTTTTACTTTTTGTGAAAGTTAAGATTGATGTAGGGGGATGGGGCCATAGCTTGGTGGTAGAGCCCCTGCCTAACATGCGTGAGGCATTGGGTTCAATACCTAGCACCCAAAATAGAAGAAAAAAAAAAGACTGTGTAACAATACATTATTCACCACAAAAGTATGGAGGTATTTCCCTCCAGTTTCTGCAGTGCTGAGATCTGTCTCTCTCATTTGCCACGCTTCTACTCCTGTATGAAGCATCTCTGGGCCCGCACGTCCTCCTTTGTCCGGATAATCTCTGAGTTCCTCTGTGTGCCAGCACCGCCTGGCCTCTCAGGGCATTCTTATAGAAAATCCTGGGGTCTGGCACTTGAAGCTTCTCTGGTTATCCTGAACGCTTGGCTCCTCCACCCAAAGTGGAAATCAACTTGACATGTGCTGTGACGAGCCCTGGTGTGATTGTTAGCGGACTTCTTTAACTCTGCAAGTTGTCTGGAAGAAGGACATATTTACAACATTGAGTGTGTCCACTAATGTGCACGTATGCCACACCATTGATTTAGCTCCTTCATAATGTCTTTAGTCAAGATTTATAGTTTTGTTTTTTCAATAAGGTTTTGCAATGTTTCTGCTAACTCTATTCCTAGTTCTCTTGTAGCCTTTGTTGATTCTGCGATTGACATTTTTGTTATTGTTTTCTGTATATAAGAAGGTGATTGGTTTTTTTATCATTGGTTTTATCTCTTGCAATTTCTCCCTATTTTGATAATTTGTTTATAGATTCCTTAGGTTATATCTGTAAGTCATGATATTTTCTGTGACTAATGAGAACTTCGTTCCTTTTTTAGCGATTGCAAATTTATTTCCCTTTGACTTTCATTGACCTGTCCCATGGAACTTCCCTGCAGAGTTCCAGAACTTTCCCTCTCCTCTCCTGTCCTCTGTCCTGACAATTCCCACCACCTCAGCTTTACCTGACTAGTTCTGTCTCCTCACCGCAGCAAGACCTCTGGATTTGGTTCGGAAGAGTCTAGAAATCGAGTCCAGGCTGAAACCCAACCTGGGTGTCCCGGGACTCACATACAGTATGTATTTCTCTTGTCAGGTAGATTGCAGTCCTGTACTACTTGTGGCCAGATGTCTTAAAGCAGCTGTTCCAAAAGTGTTTCAGTGTTCTTGTTTTTTATGGTGGGGTGGCAAGCACTACAGCAATTGCTCCTTGGAAAGTGGAAGAAGGGGTGCTGGACCATTTATATTTACTGTGGTTTTCAGCGTGGTTGGGTCTAAGCACACCGCGCTGCTATTTGATTTATACTTGCCCTATCTGTTCCTTATTCCTACTTTCCTTTTGATTTGCGAGGTGGTTTTCTTTTCCATCTTATCTCCTCTACTGGTTTTCAGCTGTATATCATTGTTGTTAGTGATTTCTCTAGGGATTACAGCAGATGTTCTTAATTTATTGGGGTCTACCTTGAGTTAACATTTTAACACTCCCTACAATGTAAAAACCTTACATCACGTAGCTTTTATCCCTGTCTATATTTTGTGGGTTCTTTTCTATGTGTGTTATAAATCCACTATACGTTTTCCTATTATTTTTTTTTGCTTCAAGCAATTGTCTTTTAAGTATTTGAGACAAGAGAGCAAAGTGTACTGTCTTTTCAATGTATCCATGTATTTATCACCCCTGGTCTTCTTGGTGCCGCCTTACTGACCTACATGTCCTTCTGGTAAAATTTTTCCTTCAGCTTTATATTTGTTTCCTATTTCTTGTGATGCAGACTATGAATTCTCTCAGCTTGCAATTATTATCTGATTTTTCAAGCTTTGCTATTTAAAATTTTTATTGTAATTATAAGTTGACAAATTATAAATGTATGCATGTATGGGGTACGAAGGACGTTATGATTTATGCGTACAGTGTGGAGTAATTAAAAGTAATTAAAGTAATCTTTTTGTGGTGAGAGCATATGAAATTTACTCTCCTAGCCACTGGGAAATGGGCTATTCATTTTCATTTACCACACTTCTAACCATCCTTTGAAATGTCCTCTCCCGGGGTGCAGAACCCTAGGTTACAGTGCTGTCCTGGTGTCTGCACGTTGTGCCCCCTCCCTGCCTGCGTCCTCCATGCTGAGAAGTCAGCCATCAGACTCATCCTCCTTCTGTTTTGAGCCCTCTGCCTGTAATGTCCACTGTCATGGTTTTCTCTTTTGGGTTTTGAGCACTTTGACTGTGTTGAGCTTGGGGGTACTGTATTCCCTGCCTGGACTCACTGAGCTTCTTAGGTTGTGGCCTGGCTTTCCCGTTCATCCATGGAAAGGAGTCCAGCCAGTGCCCCTGCTCATCTTTCTCTTTCCTCTTTTCACAGTCCCATTGCACAGAGCTCACACAGATTTCTTATCACACGTGACTGGTGCTTGGCTTCCCTTTATACTCCGTGTCTTTTTCCGATATCGCTGAGACTTTCTCTTTCAGTCTCTCTTCTTCTTTAAGCCCGTTTCATTATTTTATTGTTTTAACTTCAAATATTGTGTTTTCTTTTTTTATACTTTTATTGGTGCCTTGTAATTATATGTCGTAGTGAGGTTCAACGTGATGCACACATGCGTGCACACGTCCACTCGGTGTATTTCCTTTCTGTATCCTGCCCTGCTCCCACCTCCTCCTTTACAGGACCGTTTTCTTTAGTGTTCTACAATTTTCTTTTCTTTTCTTTTCTTTTTTTTTTTTTTTTGCAGTACCGGGGATTGAACGCAAGGGCATTCTACCTCCGCGCTATGCCCCCGGCCCTATTTTTTTTTTATACTTTATTTTGAAACCGGGTCTCACGAAGTTGCGGAGGACCTCACTAAGGAGAGAGAGAGAGAGAGAGAGAGAGAGAGAGTGTCAGGGAGAGAGAGAGCGAAAGAGCTGAGGCTGGCCGCGAAGCCGGATCCTCCGGTCTCCGCCTCCCAAAGTACTCGGATTACAAGAGTGCACCACCATGCCCGGCGCTGTTCTACAATTTTCATGGTAGAAGTCTTTTACCTCCTCCTTGGTTGGATTTATTCCTAAGTATTTTTGAGGCTATTGTGAATGGATTTGTTTTTCCAGATCTCTTTTTCAGTAAATTGATGGTTGGTGTACAGAAAAGCTACTGATTTTTTAAAGTTGATTTTGTATCTGGCTACTTCACTGAATTTGTGTATCAGCTCCAAATGGCTTATGGCTGAGTTTTTTGGATCTTCTAAGCAATGGATCATGTTAGTGAGGTTGGTAATGATACCTTCATATATGAACATAGAATTATTTGAAGTGTTTCCTGCCGCACTCCTCCTTTTTCCCCTCCCCACTGCCCTCCCCCAACCCCCGGCCATTATTCTACTGGTCTCTCTCCTCATCAACCTAAAGTCCCTTTTGTTTCCTATTTTCTCTCTAGCTTCCACATATGAGAGAAATCATATGACCCTTGACTTTCTGAGACTGGCTGATCTCACTTAGCATAATTTTCATTCGAGAATTCCACTCTGCCCTTTTTTCAGAATTACCATTTTTGCTCTGAAATAAACACCTCATCCCCCGATTCATTATGTGCATATTTCACTTCATACTATTAAACATTTATGAAAGTTGTTTTACAGCCCGTGCCTGTTAATTATGATAAATCAGGATGTCTTTTATCCTGCTTCTATGTATTGATTTCTTATAACTATTTGAAAAGATTGTAATTTTGTGTTTTAGACATAGCATATTTAAGAGCACTAGAGACTGAAGTATTTTGCTTTTTCTCTATTGTTTGGGCTCTTCTGGCTGGCTCCCCAGAGAGGCTCTTCCCTCTGCATGTAGCCAGGGCTAACAACCAGGATGCCTCGGAGTCAACTGCAATTGGCTCTGGGTTGCAACTTTAATGGGATTGATTTAACTCGTGGTTAATTCAACTCTAACCCTCAAAGTCACACCACTCCTTCATTTTATAGATGTCAGATCTGGAGGGGTTTGGCCAAATGTTCAGCTCGGTCCAGGCACCATGAGGCAGTGAAGACTGGTGGGTTAAGGGTCACCCTCTGCTTTCCAGCCCATCCGTCTCTACTGCTTTCCTGTCAAAACCCTGTGTGAGGTGACTGCTGAAGGTGATCTCTTCTTGGATTTGGAACTCCTCCAGACTCCGCTCCATCTTGCCAGCTCTCACCAACATCCCAAACTGAATTCGCAGTCCCATCTTCTCTCAAAGTTTACAGGGCCTGTATCCATGCCAGCGTAGGCAGATGCCCTAGGAATACAGGTGTGGGAGGTGATGCCCATACTGTATACCCACGAAGGATTCAATTCTACCTGGAAACCACTTCATGAAGGTTCCATGCACTGCTCTTTACCCCTCTTGTAAAGAAGCAGTTTTTATAGGTTCATGCTCTTCTTGGTATTACGTGGGAGCTGAGGTCCTTCTCAGCTTCTATGTCTCCACCAGAAGTATACAAAACTGACATGCTTTTTTTTTTTTTTTGCGGTACCGGGGATTGAACGCAGGGGAGTTCTACCTCCGCGCTACGCCCCCAGCCCTATTTTTTATACTTTATTTTGAAACTGGGCCTCACGAAGTTGCGGAGGGCCTCATTAAGGAGAGAGAGAGAGAGAGAGAGAGAGAGAAAGAGAGAGAGAGAGAGACAAGGAGAGAGAGAGAGAGAGAGAGAGCTGAGGCTGGCCGTGAACCCGGATCCTCCGGTCTCTGCCTCCCAAAGTACTGGGATTACAAGCATGAGCCACCACGCCCGGCCTCAAAACTGACATGCTTGATTGGCACTTTCAGGATTCTTTTTTTTTTAAATCTGTATGGTAAACTACATATCTTAGAGAGATTCTTTATTTCCTGTTAATATATAAAAACGTATTGACACAAGGTCATTTTTATTACTAATTTTTATTCTACTGGATGTATACTTTAGTCTTCTTCAATAACGTGACCGCTTAAAATTGCCCTTTCTTTTTAAAATCTGTATTCAAGGGTTGGATTCCCCTCTGAGGACTTCTTTAGCTCTGTTCCATGAAATTTGACATGCTGTATTTTAGTAACCAAAATATCGTCTAATTTTTATTTTGATTTTTTGACTTGTGTTATTTAGAAATGTATTGTTTAATTTCTTAGAAGTTATGTTTTTTCATTTAATGGATTCCTAGATAAATTACATTGTGTTCCTCTAACTCATTCTGATTTCAATCTGTGGAAATTTGTTAAAGATTTTGCCATGGCCCAGCATTAGAAAATTATAAACTATGACATTTTCAAATGCAGTGTTGCTCTTTGTTTCCTGTTTGGTTTTGGTATACTCTATTTTCTTACTTATTTTGATCTTTCAGTATATGTATGTATTTAAACGTATTCTTATAAATATTATTCTAGTAGTCATTTTAATATAATTTCAACCTATTTTTCTTTCGTTTGCATGTTTAATCCGTTTGCATGTATTCTCATTTTTGACAAGTTGAATTTATTTTCTGAAATTCTGTGCTTTACTTTTGTTTTTATTCTTTCTACTACTTCAACATTTCTGTTTGACACAGGTTTATCAAAATCTGTTAGATATGCTATGCTGTTTTTAAAATAAAAGGCTTCAATGAACACACACACAATCAAGTCTCAAATGTATCCAGCATTACTATGCTGATTTTTACCAATTCAAAGACTTTACAATGGCCTAATTCTAATGACCTCCATTCTCAACTACTGTACGAATTTCCCTGTGTTTTATTCCCACCACATGGTTTTAACCTCAGAAGTTATCCAGTGAAATTATTTTTTACACGGCCAGTATTTGTTTAGAAAATGTCATCAGTTCTCTCTGCATTGATTTCTTGCATATTTCCCATTCTCTCTAGTTTTGGAAACCCAATTATACTATGCAAATCTTTCCATTTCAACCTCTAATTTTTAGTTCTTTGAGCAGTGCTGGGGATTGAACACAGGGCCTCACACATATTAGACCCTCTACTACTGAGCTACTCACCAAGCCCCCAACCTCTATTATTTTACATTTTCTTTTATGCATTCCACAACTTTCTGCTTAGGTGCTCCCTATAAAAATTTCTTTAGGTTTATACTCTATTTCAACAATTCCTTCTTCACCTGTACCAAACCTAATATTTAATACAGCCTTCCACTTTATATTTTATTATTTCTAAAATTTTTCTTTGCTTCTGTCTGATATTTTCTAATAGTATACTGGTTGTTCTTTTGATGTTTCTAGTGTTCTCTCTCTCTTTTTTTTTTTTTTTGGTGCATTGTTAGCAGACGTCACAGTGAGGTACAGAGTAACATAAACATATATACCCACAGCACTCATTGTGTGTTTCCCCTCCGGGTCCTGCCCCACTTCCTCCCCGTCCACATACAAATTATTAACATTGATATTGATAAATTCTTATATGAACAAAGGATTGTTTGGACTGTTTCCATCATCAGATCTCCCTTTTCCCCTCTCCTCCTCCCTCCCCAAATTCCCTTCCACCATGCTGCTAGAGAGAAACTAGGAAACAAAGAGGACTTGAAAGTTGTTTTTTTTTAGCTCATTACATAAGGATATACATTTTATACTCTGTCTCCAGCAATTCCACTATTTTAAACTCTCCATGGTCAAAATCAGCTCTTGGTTGTTTCTGGAGGCTCTTTGTTTGTGGTGGTGGAAGGGTTCCTAAAATGTTTTGTGATACCGGCCTGGTGGAAGCTTATCTGATGAGAATCACGTAAGTGTCCTTGAGGGAACTTGCTTCCTCAGTGATGACATAGGGGCTTCTACCCCTAAATGTTTCCAGCCAAGGGCCACCTCACGGGAATGGCCTCACTCAGGTGGTCCTAGACCAGACAGCAAATAACATCAAGCCCCAAATCTAGATGCATCGATGGGAAATGGCACTGAGTATGTCTTTTCTTCTGTTGCCTGGAGTCCTACTGGACTCCTCTTTGGTGGAAGGTGGGTTTCCATTTCTGTTAGGCTTTTCCTAAATGTGCAGACCTCCACGCTCCCAGTAATTATATGGGAGTCACTTTTCATCTCTGCTGTTTTAGATGTGGCGCGTCCCCCAGGAAAGCTCGTGTATTGACAATGTCACACTGTTCGGAGGTGAACTCATTGAATCAGGGCTCTAATCTTATCAGTGGATAAGCCCATTGATGGATTAATCTTTTGAATGGCTTTCCCAGGAGGTAACTGTAGGCAGGTGGGCTCGGGGAAGAGGGGGCCACTAGCGCCATGGCCTTGAAGACTCTGTCTCTGGCCACTTCCTATTTCTCTCTCTGCTTCTGAGCTGCTGGTAGGTGAGCGTGTTTTTTTCTTTCTCCTCCCTGCCCTGAAACGCTGCCACCCTCATCATTTCCCACACGTCCATCATGGCAGTGGTGCTTAGTACATCTTTCCAGATTTTCTTTGTTTAGTTCATGTGCAATCAGTTTGCTTACAAGTGGAATACTTGAAAACATGGGCTGTCTTGTCCACCTCTGTTTCATCCAAGTTTCCCAGCACAGTGCTGGGCACATACATTTGCACAATACTACTTGTTAAATTGGTTGAATTCCAAAGACCTGTTGCCACTAAATGGAAACTAAAAGACTCTTAAGTAATTTTCCGGAGGCAATACCATTAGTGAGAATTGAGAGGGGGATGTGAATATACTTTTCTGCTATCCACAGCCAGTATAATTCTCACCTTCCCAAAGGTATTGTAAGGTCTCAAGATTCTACATGTGAAGGGAAGCAGTGGATGCGTAGATACTCAAACGATGCTACTGCTGAGATGCGCCTGTATTCCAGCTACTCATGAGGCTGAGGCAGGAGGATCATGAGTTCAAAGGCAGCCTGAGCAACACAGTGAGACCCCATCTCAAAAATAATTCTGATTTTCATTCCATTGACATGTTTCCTCAGCTCACAGTTGTGCATTTATGATACACATGGAAGATTCGCCCAACAGACAGAGGCAATGAGGACACACAGAATCCAAGGGACTTTCACGGTGGCAGTGTAAGTCTACGAACCTCCTGTGACAGAATTATATTCTGATTGACAGGTGAACTTCTGTTTTGAAAGGCTTCATCAGAATGCCATTCCACTGACAGGCAAAGACAATGTGTCCCCGCCAATACTTTGTGCTATGATATTTTTATACCTTTTCCCTAAAATAAGAAGAAGAAAAAATGTATAAGTTTGCCTTTAATAGTCTTTCAAGTGTGGTTTTTTTTTTTTTTTGGCCATTTTATTTTATGTTCAGCGACTCTCCACTCCATACTCTGTTTCTATCGGGTTGTCTTTTTCTTGTTGACTCGCGTGATTGCTTTGTAAACTCTGAATATTAACTGTTTGCTGGTTCTTATTAAACATGTCTTTGTCATTCTGCCAGTCATTCATTAGCTCTGTGTGTTTTGTCATTTATTGAAGGGCATTAGTCAACTCTGATCTGGTCGCCAATTCTTTCATATGGCCACACTTTCCCTGGCCCCAGACCATATAGATATTTTTCAAGCTTCTATCTCAAACACAACTGGAATTTAGCCACATCTACCATAAGCTATGATCCATCTATACTTTCTTCAGCAACTGGGCAGCCAAATATCCCAGCACCATCTGTTAGGTAGATGTTCAGTCTTCTCTGACCTGAAGCATGGTTCTTACTACCTATTAATTTAATACTGTTTTGTCAGAAGCCCTGATGTGTCCATCTGTTTCTAGACTGCCTGTTATGTCCCATCATGTGCTCATGCCACACTGGTGTCATGATTTTATTGTTCCACCTTTACAACTTATCAGGAAGGGTAAACCCATGTCCATGCTCACGCCAACAGTGCGTCTTTTCAACATTGTGCTAGCGATTCCTATACATTCATTGGTCATACAAACTTGAGAACCAGGCCATAAGTTTCCATAATCAAATATTTTGTAATTTGCTCAAGATATGTAGGCGACGTTTCATACCCATAGGTTCCAAACCCATAGATTCAAATAACTATGCATCTAAAATGTGGTTAGGGTTGGGTGTGGTGATACACACCTGTAATACTAGTACTTGGGAGGCCGAGACAGGAAGATTGCAGATTCGAGGCCAGCCTCAGCAACTTACTGAGATCCTGTTTCAAAATAAAAAAAATAAAGAATGCTAGAAGCATAGCTCAGAGGTAGAATGCCCATGGGTTCAATCCCCAGCAGTAAAAATAATATAAAAGATGCCTGTGATAGTTGAGTCTGTCTGAACAGGAAAGATTTTGCTTTCTATTATTCCTGAAACAATACAGTATAACAACAATTTTCACGGCATTTATATTGTACTAGCTATTATTAGTGATTTAAAGTAGGCAAGAAAGTGTGTGTAGCTTATATGCAAATATTACGCCATGTTCTATGAGGGACTTGAGCATCCTTGGATTTTGGTACTCTCAGGGGGCCTGGCACCCATCCCCATGGATACCAAGGGTGCTGCAGATAGACAGAGTACATGTGTTCTTGGGGCAATGCCCTCCTTACAAACTTAAGTTCTGCCCTGGGTGGAGGCATTGGGAAGTCTCTCCAACCACTCTCCCTTTTCCCTAGACACACAGGGTGATGTCTCATGTTTCTTTCCTTACTTTGGGTGTGACCCTGTGACCAAGGTCCAATCAGTGGAAGATGGGCAGAGATGACACTAGCCATCTCCTTGCCAGTCCCTGTCCCTGGCTCTCTCTTTCCCCCGTCTCCCATCTGCCAGCAGACTTCCTGGGGAACCTGAGACCACCAGTGGAAGAAGGGTGGGTCCTGAGAAGCCATGCAGAAAGAAGGTCACAGCCTGAAACCAACACCTAAGTTCTGTCCAAGCAAAGCTGGAACTTGCATTTGCTAAGTGACGAGGACTTCTAAATTATTGGCTGGCTGTAGCGCTGGTCCACTCAATCAATGACAAGTGTATCTCCATCTGTTCAGGCTAACTTTTTTTTAGTGGGTAAGAATTGTCTGGAGTTCTTCCATATTATGATTTGGGCAGCAGTTTGTTTTCCTATTATATTTTCTATTCGGTTGTTACTGGTTATAGAAAATCTATTGATTTTCATAGGTTGATGTATTCAGCCCCAGGTTACTGAGCTCTCTTGACCGGTTCTTACAATTTATCAACTTTTGTTTTTGCATTTTTATAGCAACTAATGTTATCATATGCATCATGTCGTATTGCCCATAGCTCTTCCCCTACCCCCACCACCATTTTTCCACCGGTTAGAAACCTTTGGCAAAATATTATCGAGTGGGATAGAACAAGTCTCCTTGCTGAGCCAATTTTAGAAAAATCACTAATGGTCCACTGTTGAGTAAGATGCTTGCTTCTGTTTTCTGGTAAATACTTTTCATCAAGATAAGAGCGTTTCATTACTGTTTGTTTTCTAAGTGGCTTTTATCAGGAATGTGCACTGACTCTTATCAAATGCTTCTGTGGCATCTAGCAAGATCATTAAAGTTTATCCTTCCTTCTCTTAAAGTAATACCCCCATCGATAGGTTTCTCTAGCCGTTTCTGTATTCTTGGGTTAACCTTGTAAGATTGTTGTGTGTTATTCAGTACCTTGCTGATCTTGATATTAACATTATTTAGGATTTGTTTTTATCTTCTTAAAGAGGCTTACATATAGATTTTTCCCCTGTGCTTGCTTATCTAGTTGTGGGGTCGTGATTGAATCAATTATTTAATGGGATGGGTATCTATCTTGCTTTTCCTCCTTTTTGAAAGTTTATAAAAGGTGTGTCATTCAATGTGGACACTTACTGACGTCAATGTTCCTATCAGCTATTACTATTAAGGGTTTCATTTATGTTATATATGAATGCAGTCATAATTTCATTTAAGTATATATTTTATCAAACTTAAACAATATGCAATTTTAAACGTTACATTACACAAGTTTATTTCTTGTTTTTTTTTTTTTTACAAAGCTACCCTTTTTACCAATACCTCCATTGCCTGCACCCCAGAAACAATGGCCTCATTTATTTTAACTGTTTCTTTTGATATTTCACATGTCTAAGTGAGGAACTTTTAGTGCATTTTAAGATTCTTCACGCTGGGCGTGGTGGCGCACGCTTGTAATCCCAGTACTTTGGGAGGCGGAGACCGGAGGATCCGGGTTCGCGGCCAACCTCAGAGCGCATGCGCGTGCGCACGATCGATCAATCGATCGATCTCTCTCTCTCTCTCTTCCTGTCTCTCTCTCTCTGTCTCTCTCTACCTAGCAAGGCCCTCCACAACTTCGTGAGACCCGGTTTCAAAAATAAAGCATAAAAAAAAAGATAGGGCCGGAGGCGTAGCGCGGAGGTAGAAAGCCCCTGCGTTCAATCCCCGGTACCGCAAAAAAAAAAAAAAAAAAAAAGATTCTTCATCACTAGCTATTAACTCCTGTCTTCCTGTAACAATTCCAGGACTGGCTTATGTTCAATATTTACATAACTTTGACTAAGTAAACATATATGAGCCATAGGAAAAAAGGCATTTACTATATTATAATATTTGTAAAAAAGTTTTTCCTGAAGTTAATTATCTCACTTCTTATACTTAACTAAAATAATTTGTACCATATTTCTTACCAGACCTGGATACCTCTTCATATACTTTGGTTATTTGAGGCCTTCCCTATGGAATTATTATGCATACATATATATTATGTATGAATCTATATGGCCAGCGTGTGTTTGTATTTCAGAAAGTAATCACAATTATCACAAAGTAAACATATCCATACCATGTACCCACACCTCAGGCAAAGGAAGAGAACATTAGCAGTATCCAAAATATCTTTCATTACTCCATCTCATAATTATCCATTCTCCCAAACTTAAGAATTATCTTGACGTTAGATACTATAGATTAATTTTTTTCTTATTTCTAACACACACACACACACACACACACACACACTCAAAATAGTATTTGCAAGAGTAATTCATATTATTCCATGTAGCCACAGTTTACTATTTTTAATTGCTCTAATCTATCATTGTTTAAGCTTCTCATATGTATTAATCCATTTTACCATTGATAGGCATTTGGGACATTTCCAGTTGTTGACTTGAACAACAATGCTGTTATGAATAAATGATATGTGCTTGCTGGTGATATATGCCTACATGCTACTTTGGGGGTATGTACCTAGCAGTTGAATCATCTAGTTTGAGGTATTGAAACTCTCACTATTACTGATATAGGAGTACAGCTTTTTCTTATCCTTGCCAACACCTGGCATTTTCTAGCTTTTTACATTTTAGTCATTCTGCTAGGGCTACAGGTTGGATTTTTTTTTCCTCCAAAGTTCCATATGTTGGAAGTTTGGTCCCAGGATGGTGGTAATGGGAAATGAGGTAGAATTTTTAAGAGGTGGGGCTTAGTGGAAGGTCCTTAGGTCAATTGGGGATGTGCACTTGAAAGGACTGTGGGTCTTGGGTCTCTCTCAGGCTTCCTGTTGGGAGACGTGTTCTCTTGTGTCCTCTTCTTCACACAGGCACACACTTTCCATGATGGGGCACTGCCAAGAGAGCCCTCATGAGAGCTGAAATAATGTCAGCACCATTCCCTGGAACAACATTACCCAAACTGAGCTAAATAAACCTATTTTCTTTATAAAGTTACACTGCCTCAGTATTATAGTACTGTGGAATTGACTGATACAGCTAGGTGTACACTAATTTACCCTGTGGTCTTGGTTTATATTTCCCTAATAATTAAGGAGTTAACCATCTTGCCTTTTGTTTGCTGTTTTTTTTAACTCTCTCTTGTGAAGTATCTAAGGGCTGCATATTCCTCTTACTGACAATAATTTTTATTAATTTAATTTAATCGAATCTAATTTTCTGTTTTATGATTTTATTTAAATAATATTTGGGTCTTATTTAGAAATCTCTGCCTATTCCAAAGTCTGGATATCAGATATCAACTATCTTTGTCACACTCGTTGGCTTTCATTTTTAGTTTCCCGAAATATAAAAGTTTGAATATTTCCAAGTCATCTAATACATCAATATTTTCCATTATAGTCAGTGCTTTTAGAGTCTGATTAATAAATCTTCCAGATACTCAAGTTCATTAAAATTGCTTCTGATTGATTCAATAAATTTTAATAATTTATCATTTTTATTTGGATCTAAAATATATCTGGGCTTCCATTTTCAAATGATATGAGTTAAAAGTTCAAAATATTTTTCTGTTATAAGTATTCAATGACCCGGAACTACTCATTAAAAAGATGTTCTCTTCACCCTCTTCTACAATGCCAGTTTTTCACAAATCAGGTCATCCAGAAAATTGGTGGCATCTGCTTTGAAAACACCGAGGGCGAGTCTCAAGGCATAGGAGTGTTTATGTAGTATAAGCCAAAGAAACAAACTATTATATAAAATATATTCTACCACCCTACACTGAAAAAGCAAACACCCTTTTCTTGTTAATATTTCCACTTGATAAAATAAATTTCCACTTAAGCATTAATTCAGGCTTATCTCATGACTCCTGAAATGTATTATTTTTGTTAGTACTTGTTATGGTTTGAACTTGAAATGCCTGCCAAAAGGCTCCTGTGTGGAAAGCATATCCCCAATGCAACCATATTCAGAGGCGAAATGACTGACTCTGAGCTCTAATTCTCCAGTGGACAAATCCACAGAAGGATTGATCATTTCAATGGATTTACTAGGTGCTAACTTGGGCAGATGGGGCATGGCTGGAGAAGGTAGGTCACTGGGGGTGTGTCCTTGGGGACTAGATCTGTCACAGTCACTTCCTGTCACCCTCTCTGCTTCCTGCTGCCATTGGGTTGAGCTCAGCTTTCCTCCATCATGCCTTGTCTCCATGATATCCGCCTTGGAGTTGGCCAACTATGGACTGCACCTCTAAAACCATGAGCCAAATAAACTTTTCCTCTTCTATACTGTTTGTGTCAGGTATTTTGGTCATAACAATAGAAAATCAGATTAAAATAGTATTCAACCCACTGGGTAATGATCTGTACTTCTCCAGGGAGAATGTGGGGAGGGGGGAAGTAGTCTTCTTTAGCTAAGAGCCACTATTTAGCTTTCGATCACTTTTCTAAAGTGGTGTTTTTGACCAAAGAGATATTTAAAAGTATTAATTTTCACATATATGAAGTTTCCCTAGTTATTTTTGTCATTAATTTCTTACTTCAGCACATTAATAATATGCCCATTATCTTCTGGCTTTCATTTTTCTCTTGAGATGTTAGCTGTCAATTTATTATCGCTCCTTTGAAGGAACTTAAAAAAATTATATTAACATTAAGCCTTTATTTATGTCTTTGGTTTGTATAACTTTTCTACATTATAATTAATTGTGCTTTCCTTTTCATTTATTTTGTCTAGGTTTCGTGCTTGATATGACTTGATGTTAATAGTCACTTTTGGAAAATTCCCTTTTGCTTTCAAAAATTGATCCCAAACCATAACCTTTTTCCTCTACCATGGGACTTCAGTTATACAAACATTAAATTTTACCTCCGTACCGTATATATTTTTCCTTATTTTATAAACTCTTTGAATTACTAAGTACATGTGTGAATATTTTCTTCTCCATTTTCTAGTTTTCCAATTTTCTCTTCAGCTGTGTCTAATATTGAATTAAACCCTGCCATTTATTACTCATTTTCTTTGCTTTGTAACTCTATATTTTCTATCAGCTTTTTGTATTATTTGCCAACTTTCTACACAACTTTTTAATCCTGTCTTTTATTTTCTTGGAAATATAAAATATATTTATTTGAAAGATTATTTGATAATTTATTTTTTTGACTCCCAAATGGATACGTTCCTTTACCTGTCATTTCTTTTGTTTTTTTTGTTCCATGCTGTTGTCTTCTCATGAGCCTGGTTAATTCTAGTAAAATTTACTTCTAGTAGATTGTGAACATTGGATCTGAAAAGTTGTAGAGATTATTTAATGTTCCAGATAATACCATCTTCTTCTAGAGAGGAATTACATTTGCTTTAGCAAGTCTAGCAACACCAGTAATCTGGGGGCCCTCAGTCTTTTTGCAGCTACTCTTATTCCACGGATACTTCCCTTGAGGCACCGATCCAAAGTTTTAGGGAGAGTCTCCAAAGACCTCTCTCTAAGAATAACTCCTTAGGAGGCTAACTCTAAGACAAAGATTTGTGTGCTGACATCTTATTAGGGTGTGTTCTTAGCTGGGCGTGGTGGCGCATGTTTGTAATCCCAGTACTTTGGGATGAGGAGACGGGAGGATCCAGGTTCGCGGCCAGCCTCAGCTCTCTCTCTCTCTCTCTCTCTCTCTTTCTCTCTCTCTCCCTGTCTCTCTCCTCTCTCTCTCTCTCTCTCTCTCTCTCTCTCTCTCTACTTAGTGAGGCCCTCCGCAACTTTTTGAGACCCGGTTTCAAAATAAAGTATAAAAAATAGGGCCGGGGGTGTAGCGTAGAGGTAGAACGCCCCTGGGTTCAATCCTTGGTACCGCATAAAAAAAAGGGTGTGTTCTTGGGGACAGTGCTGGGACAGATCAATGGAGGTGTTGAGGCAAAGGAAGAAAGTTACCTAGGCTGCAGTCCTAACAGAAGCCCAGCTCACCCCACAGGAGGCTCTGGAGTGCTGGTCTGCACGTCTCCAGGAGAATGTGGGGGGGAAAATAGCCTCCTTGAGCCAAGAGCAACTCCTTTGACCTGCCACCAACTCCTTTGACCTGCCACCGCCAACAGCCTCATAAACTGGGGAAGTGGGCATCTTGTCCAGAATTTTCTATTAAGGACTGAGTGGTAAATGTTTAAGGCTCTGCAGCCCACGTGCTCTGTCCTAACTACCCAGCCTTGCTGGTGTGGTAGGAGAGCAGCCGTGCATTCTAAGGAGCAACTGGGGATGCGTGCAGGCCACCAACTATAAATACAGGAGCATGCAGTGAGCCTCAGTACACTCATTATGTCATTTGCCAACCTTGACCTTGGTCAGTAAGGGAGGCTGAGTGTCCTCCGACAGCATCTGCTGTGCCCCCAGCCTGGGCAGGGCTAGTTTCTGATATCTAGCCTCAGTTTCCCTCCCTTCAACTGCCTGCTAAAGCCCCCATTGTCCTCTGAGCCTCTCAGCTGCTTTTCCCAAATTTGACAAATACTCTTAGAGTTGTGCTGCCCTCTATGGTAGTCCCCAGTCACGTGGAGTTGTTCAAATTCATAACAATAATATACTTTACATTTTGAAAAGCTCAAAGAAAGAGTTTTGAATGTTGCTACCACAGAGACATGATACATGTTGGAGGAGACAGATATGTTTAACCTGATTTAATCATTACACAATGTAGACACACATTGAAACACCACGTGGTACCCCACTAATATATTTAGTTTTTATACTTCTATGTATCAGTTAGAAATACATTTAAATTAAGTTCAATTAATTAATTAGGATTCCATGAAGCCTAAACTTCAGTTTCTCATCCAGGGTCACCTCATATCAAGTGTTCCGTTAGCCACGTGTGCTTGGTGGCTGCCACAATTAGCAGAGCTGATGTAGGACTTTTCCATCACCACAGAGCAGTCTACAGGACAGTGCTGTGCTGGTGGAGAGAAAGAGTTGAATTCATGTGGCAGGATCACCTCTTTGAGTTTTCTCCTTCGACCATATCTTGGCCCTGGAATTCTCTTCCTTGTTAGTTCCCGTGGTCCCTTACAACTCGAAGTAAAACTCTATATTACTTCGAAATGCTCTCTTCACATGTTTAACATAATCTACTTCTTTATGTTGCTTATCTGAGTAGGTTAAATAACCTCATTTCAAATTCTATCTGAGATAAACCTAACTATTCAATTTCTGCATTTCTCATCCTTGGTGGAAATTCACATGTTACCCAGTGTTTTGCATTTGCTTTTCTTGGCGCCCTGTTTGTGTCCACTGCTCTGGTGTGTGTGTGTGTGTGTGTGTGTGTGTGTGTGTGTGTGTGTACATTCAGGACTTCTGCATCATGTTTAACAAGAAATTCGTATCCCACACCCACACACAGCGTGGGCTCATGTTTTATTTCCTCGAATGTCTTTTGTTCCTGTTCCTGGCTTTGGAAAGTCACCTCTTTTCTGAGTTGAGAGCTTTGGTCACCAACTGTAAATTCAACAACCCCTTTTCCACAGAGGACACAGTCACTGCACATGAGGCCTTTAATTTTCTTAGCTTTGGATTCCAACGCGTACATTGGTACTGAATGGCGGGCCATGTGTTTCCAACACTCTTCATTTTTGGCTACAAAGTTGGTCCATAGTCCAAACATGTGGCAGATTCTCTTTATTTTCAGTCTATTTTTACATTCAGTATGTATTTATTCCAAAATGTCTGTGTTTGACACAGAATTAAGGGATTCTCAGCATCTGTCCTGTCTTCTGTCTTGAGAAGAAGTCCCGTGTATCTGGGTTACTGATGTTAATCCATTAAATTCTCATGTTGACCCTAAAGTGGGTATCGCGTTGCAGTGTTCTGGAAGGGAAGCAGGGTGGTTATTAGCCGTGCCACTTTGGGAACGCAATCTGGAATGGCTTCTGTTTACAAAGACCACGATCTTACCCACACGTGGTTCTAACCCAGCAGCAGCTCCTAGCTTCTGAGCCTGGGGTCCCAGGAGCCAGCCATCACTCCAGTGACGACAGCCCCATCAGGAGCCAGTCAGTAGGGAGCTGGGAGTTTAGAAACAGTATCTTACAGAAGGCACTTTTATCTAGCTTGGCACTCAGAAAAAAAGTCGCTAAATATTTGGAAACGGATGCCCAGTTTCCATTAAGATAGGCGGGTCGGCGGAGGCAAGGTGACAAGGAGTTGTCAGAGTTGACCTATCCTCTCGTCCTGCTCCTCCTCAGGAGACGTGTCAATCCTGCTGTTTGCTCTCTGGTGAGGTGAGTGGTTCTGAGTGATGGACAGGGAACCCCGCCTGGGGCTCCTTGGGCAGTGAAAAGGCATGGCGGTTGGCAGCGAGTGTGCTGAGTTTTGGAGAGCAGCTAGAGAGGACAGGGTCTGGAACGTGGTGAGCATCCGGCAGCCGTTGAATGGATGGATGAAGGATTAGGATAAAAGAATCAACGAAGCCGGTCATGGTGGCGCACGTTTGTAATCCCAGTACTTGGGAGGCTGAGACCGGAGGATCCGGGTTCGCGGCCAGCCTCAGCTACTTAGTGAGGCCATCCGCAACTTAGTGCGACCCTGTTTCAAATTAAAGAATAAAAAATAGGGCTGGGGATGTAGCTTGGAGGTAGAATGCATCTGGGTTCAATATCCAGTACCACAAAAAAAACCAAAACCAAACCAAAACAAAACAAAACAAAACAAAAAAAGAATCAACGACACAAAGACAAAATCAAGGACACCTGCGGTGGCAGCATTTGATGCGGGGACAATTAAATCTGACATTTATTGGGCACTGCCTGTTGTAATGGGTGTTTTAACATTTTACATTATACCTGGTCCTAATGAGAAATCTGTGAGCAATACATTATTTCCCATTGTCCAAATGAAGAAACAAGGTGAATAACATCAGACAAAATCATTCCTGGACCCTGGATGCTGGCTCTTTCTTTCTTTCTTCTTCTTTTTTTTTTTTTTTTTGTGGTACTAGGGATTAAATCCAGGAGCATTCTACCTCTAAGGTACACCCCAGCCCTATTGTTTTGTTTATTTTGAAACAAGGTTTTGCCAAATTGCTGAGGGTCTTGCTAAATTGCTGAGGCTAGCCTTGAACCTGTGATCCTCCTTTCTCAGCCTCCCAAGTACTGAGATTACAGGTGTGATCCAACATGCCTGATTTCTGGATGCTTCTGATCCTGATCTCTGGACTGGGGCATTTCAGTCTGTTCTGAAGTCCCTCGTGTTCTACTTTTCTGAAACTGTGAGTGGACATTGAATATGTGGGTAGCGGAAAGATCCCAGCATGCTAGTGGGTGGGGCCAAAGGAAAGAGGCCACCAGGGGGCGCACTTTCCTCTGCTCTGGGCTGGGTGGACCTGTGAGGGCGCCATGCTTGTTCCAGTCTCTGCACACCTTGGATGTCACTGCAGGACAAGTGGGTGTCTTATTGGGTCTGAAAACCAGAGAAGTGACACAGGGTACCAAGAGAGGGGTCTCAGCCCAGGGAAGATATTTTCTTCCTGTGTCTGAAGGGCTGTTTCAGAGAAAACCTCCTGCAGGGGCAAATATTTCTTAGGAAACTTATTCTTAAGACATTTTCATCCACTTTCCTATCCCCGCTATGGGAACCCAGAGTGTGACTGTCCTGTTGTTTGTGATTCCCATTTGCTCTCACCTAGGAGAAGGAAGGGCAGAGATGGTTTCTAAGAACCTTCAAAAAGCCATTATCCAGAATCAGAAACTGGGGCTGGTTTATTGTATTCTATTTTATTTCCTTCTGAAAGATCAACAGCTAGAACTCCTCCGGCTGGCTCCCTTCTCGGCTGTGCCCGCAGGGAGCCGGTGGGCTTGGCAGGGATCGGCAATAATTGCCTTGCTTGGGCAGATAAGAATGACATGAGAAGTGTTCATTGCAACTCGGAATAGCAGATGGCATGAGCACCGCTTTAGAGGGTTTCAGAGCATCGCTTCCCGGCAAGGCTAGAATAATTACCTGGCTTCTTCAGAACTCTGAGTGGACCCCACGCAGCACACACCGTGGTCTGGGTGTGTTGCTTCAGCTCATGCATAAGAGCCCTTTAGATCAGCGCAGGGGGTGGGCGTGCTCTGCTGAAACAAGTTGAATCTCCCTCCAAACATGACCATCCTGGATGCCTAAGAGCCCAGAGGCTGTGGTCTGAATGTATGTGTCCTTCTAAAATTCATAATAAACTTCTGTTCAGAGTCCTTTTCCTTGGATGGTTTCAGGGTGGCTCCTTTGCAACGTTCCAGCTCTGGCTCACCTGGCACCTCCTCTAGGGAGTCCGCCCTGCCCATGCAGAGTCCAGCACGGCCCCATCACACACCCCACCTTCCCTGGCTGCATGTATTTCCAACTACCTTAATCTTAATCTACATCTCAGGAGCACATGCACTCCAGGAGAGCTGGACCTGGCTTCTCCCTTCTCTGCTGTGTCCCTGGAACCTGTGGGAGCCCCTGAATCCATCGCTGTTGACTGATGGGCTGTGCACTTGTAATCAAAGTGCCACCTCTGAATTGTGATCCGCCACTGCACTTGACCTCCGAGGGGATGGAAGGAAAGACAACGTCTATCAAGTAAGACAGATGAGCCCAGACTCAGATGATGTGCTGAGATGAGTTAGTGGCGAGGGCACTCAAGAAAAGAGAAAGCACCACGTCGCAGATGTAATATCCATTTGGGTTGAATAAGATCAGAGCTGACCCTGCAGAAAGTTAATGCAGTGAAGAGGATGGAACATTCCAGAACAACTCAGAGTGGAGTTCAGGGGTGACACGGAGATGTGGGAGAGATGGCGTGACTCCCAGGCAGGACACTGATGATATTGAAGAGGCTGCAACTCAGTGCAACAGGAGCCAGGTCAAAGGGGACATTCCTGACCCGGCAAGTGCGAGCGAACTCACATGCCAGACGAGAGTGTGCAGCTAGAGGTGCAGAAGAGAACTCCACTTCAGGAAGAAATAAGAAAATAAAGACACTGTGACTCCAACAAGTTAATGAAAAGGGGAAAAATGTACTAGAAACCAAAACAAATTAATACAGGTCAGAGCAAAACTAAACAAATCAGATTATAGCAATGTGATAACACTGAAATTAGACTAATATACTGTTATAGTTAGATATAAAATGTCCCCTAAAGAGCTCGCTTATTAATGTTTGGAGCTGATGTAATTGAGTCATGAGAGCTGTAATCCCAGAAGTGGATAAATCCATTGTAATGGATTTACCTGGGTGGTACCCAGTAGGCTAGTAGGGTGTAGCTAGAAGAGGTGGTCCATGTGGGGGGTGGCCTCAGGGATTATATAAATGGTTCTGCCTCCCCCTGCTTGCTCTCTCTGGCTTCCTGCCTCTGTGATGTGAGCATCACAGCCCATGTCCTCTCCCTCCGCCTCCCGCTGCCATGCCCTGAGATCTGCAGTCCCCAGCCTCACAAGGACTGAACCTCAAACCATAAGAAAACAAGTCTTCTTTTCTTTAAGTTACATGGTCAGTCTTTTAGATTATAGCTGTAAGAATGCTGACCAGAACATATATAAACTGGTTTTTATATCAACAACTCTCTAGTTTGACTCAGAAAAAAAAAAGAAACAAAATTAAAGACAGGTGGTGAGGATAATTGAAGGGAAATAGAAGAGATGGAATATAGTTATTTTTTCTAGAATCTGTGATTCAATAGTTTACTAGGAAAATATAAATTAATAAGTTGAGTCAAAAAAAAAAAAAGAAGAAAGTGCCAGGCATGGTGGCAAATGCTTGTAATCACCGTATTTGGGAGGCTGAGACAGGAGGATTGCAGGTTCAAGGTCAGTCTCAGCAATTTAGTGAGACTCTCAGCAACTTAGCAAGACGCTGTTTCAAAATTTAAAACAGGGGCTGGGGGTAGCTTGGAGGTAGCGCATCTTTGGGTTTAATCCCCATTACCAACAAAAGGGGGGGAAAGAGCAGAGAGGGGAGAAGAGGAAAGAATAAAAGGAGTAAAAAGTCTGTGTCCCTCTGCAGGCTCACCTCATTGGCAAACTCCACACCTGGGCCAGGGCGACAGTCCCCTGTGGTCTGTTCTTAAGTCCAGCCCTGTCCTGTCCAGGAGCAACCTGCCTGCCCTCGCTGGCTTGGCTCTTTGGTGGCTGGCACCTCACTGAGGATGAAGTTCCATGTCTTCACTGGAGCCCTCCCCGCTGGCCTGCACGCCTCCTTCACCCTGTCCCCTCCCATTCTCTGCCCTGTGTAGTCAGGCACAGGGGCCTCATGGCTGCTCCCATCTCCCCAGCTGCACTCGTGCCTCAGGCCCTTTTGCACCTGCAATTCCTCTGACCTGCAATACAAGTCTCCAAGACACCCTCATGGATTCCCCCACTGCATCTGGACCTTAGATAAAACATCATTTTCTCAGTACCGCCGAGCACTGCACGTCACTGTCTCTCCATCTGTATGACTTTCCTCCATAGCACTTTCTACCACCACTTAAGACTTAGAGCATATTTAATTTTCCACCTTTAAATCTATGTATGACTCTCTCTCTCTCTCTCTCTCTCTCTCTCTCTCACACACACACACACACACGCACACATGATGTCTGGCAAGTATATATTCTCAAAATATATATTTAAGGAAGAAACCTGTGCATCCCCCAGGACTCCCCACAGACCTTCCTGCAGCATCAGAGAAGGGGCTCGGGTGCTCTCGACCTGGACACAGTTGCCTGGAAAGACTGCTGGGCTTTCGCTCCTGTTTTGAAATCACATGCACCTCATCCCCACAGCCTTGTGTTCCACCTTGCTGTCAGCCCAGGGATAGAGCGGCAGGGCAGAACATGCCGCCACACTAGCACTCACCCATGTGTTCTCTCCTTTCCTTAGCTCATGCTACCAGTGCCTGGAATTCACCAGGAACTGCTCCAGGGTGTGGGATGCACAGAAGCAGGAGAGTCAAGACAGACAGGTTTCCTGGCACAACTGACCTTCCAAGAGCCCGGAAGAGCATACGAAGGGACTTTGGGGATTTGAGAGATGCTAGGAAGTGTGTTCTTGGGTGCAGTGACAGACGGCTGCAGGTGAGGGCTAGGTCAGCTGGGAGGTGGGGGGAGGTGATGGCAGGTGAAGGAGGAGAAGGGACAGCATGTGAAGGTGTGCTGGGAGAGTACCTGGGTTTGAGGTCTGGGAGCAAGGTGCTTCAGGCACAGGAAACTTCAGTGGGGGTGAAGGCCAGAGAAAGGAGAAGGTTCCGGTGCTAGGGCTCAGAGCAGGACCCAGGCAGGTGAGTGTACTGGGCTGTGGGTTTGGCTTAGAGGTTCTAGTCACTGTTTATACCATGGCCACTCCTGCTGCTGGCATTGGCTGCTCATTTTACTGAGATGCAAAGTTGGGCTTGAAACTCCCAGAATCCCTGGAACCATGAAAAATTCAATCCCAGGCAAATGGCGGTCATTCAGAACTAAGTGCATTAGCACCAGCATTCAGAAGGCAGATCTGGACAAACACAGAGTGCGGCTTCAGATCCATCTCGGGCAAGCTGCTAACCTGCTCCAAGTCTGTCCTGCAGCCATAGACACACCTGCTCTGGTCTACCCCCATCTCCTGAGCACAGCTGCAGGTGGAAAGAGCCCAGCAGAGCAGAATGACATCGCGATGCTAGGCCTCAGGAAAGAGCTGCACAGAATCCTAGTGACGACAGCTTTGCTGGCTTCATGGACCTGGAGGTGCATGGTCTCTGGAAGATGGGATCCCACTTCCCTGTTGCTTACTGCCTATGTGAACTTGAACCACTGCTCCCCCAGGTGAAGCAGGGATGTTGACAGGGGACTTTCAAGCTTTGCACCTCTATGACTTCTCTTGTATCCTGAAACTGCCTCAGAAGAGTCAAGTGACTTGGGAAAACCTGCTTAACTTCCCGGGACTCAGTTTCCTCATCAGACACCATGGAGAGCAAATCTACCTCAAGATCAAATGATCTGTCCAGGAGCAGGTACAAAGAGACGTGCCACCCAGATGAGGCTCCTGTCCCAAAGTCCTCCTGATGGGGGTAGACTTGGGAAGAGGCACGAGGACTGTCACGGGTTTAAAGTCATATAGGAAGGCAGCCATTGGGAGCATTGGAAACATATCCTTCCAGATGCTCCTGGCCTGTCCTCGCTGGCCTTTTCCACTGGCCCCCACCTCCAGGCAGATCTGAGCTCCTGCCCATCATGCCTTCTGCCCTAGAGGGGGTCATCTCCTTCTGCCCCGTGTTCCTGCACTGGCCTCATTTTGGAGGTTGACAAGGTTGGGAAGGTCCTGGTGGCAGAGCACATAGAGCCCTAGGTCTAGGGGTCAGTGAGTGGACTCCCCTGGGGACCCTATTCAGGGGGAAGGGATTGTGATGAGTTTGGGGGTGGAGTTCTGCCCAGTGATACTGATCCTGGAATGAGAAACTGGTTTCATTCTATTCCCTATCCTAAAGCAGGGCAAATATCTGAAGGGTTAAAACAGAAAGTCAGCTTCACTGTTCTGCCGTACAAGCAGGCAGAAGAACTGCCTGTCAGCACAAGATAAAGTTAAAACTTGAAAGCTACAGACCCACGGAGAAGCTGAATAATTAACAGAGAACACTGTATCTTCTCATGTAGTCAAGGGTGATATTAGAACAAATAACACAAAGAACAGGCTAATGAACAAAACTAGCCTATTGATGAATTTGGTAACAAAAATAAAACTGTTAAAACTTAGAAGGTCGTGGGCATGGGAAGACCTGAGAAGAAACATTATTTTTCACATGGGTGCTGACATAGTGGACTAAGAGAACACCTATATTTTATGTTGACATAAGCAAAGATAAAAACTGGGCTGGAAAGAAGGGATAGGGGTAACTTATATATACCCCACACTTCTTTCAGAAGGGGCTTTTTCTTCTTTCTCTTTCTCTCTTTATTACGTTTGCTTTTGCAATAAATCCTACCTTGCATTAAATTCCAACTGCTTGTCCTGGCTGTTTATTTCCCAGTCCATGATATCTATGTGGGCTTAGGAAAAGAATTCACGACTGACCAGGTGGGCGATGTGACCACACCAAAACTGTTACACATTTGGCGCCCAATGTGAGGCATCCAGCGATATCAACCTTGGTAAGTTTACTAAAATGTTTTCAGTTTTTTCTCCCTGCTTCTAAATGTTTTATTTATGTGTATGTGTGTAAAATTCCTGTCCTTCACTTTGATAGACCAAAAGGGCAGTGCACTGTCCTTAAAGTACTGGTAAGGGTCTGTAAACCCAAACGTAATACAGCTCAATGGTCCCTATATTTCCTTATCTTACTTCTCTCTCTTTCCATTGTATAGGCATAGGAATATGGCTTTTAAAATTAATAGTTATAGGGTTCAGGAAATCCTTCAGCCTTTAACCCCACTTACTTTTAAAGGGCAAGACTCTATCTCTTTGTGTGTGTTTTTCTTCTTTTCTGGCCAAATCCATTTCCATTAGAAGATGAGTACTTAAAGCACCAAAGACAGGGATTTCGCCCTTTAGGCAAACATATCCCATTCCTGTGTCAGAAGGAATCTAACTCACTTGTCCAGAAAAACGCATATAAGGGGTGGTCTCCCAGTGTTTTGAGCAATGGGGGGTCTCTCAGACACACGTTGAAGGGAACGGACCCTGATGTAGAAGGTAGGGGAGCTACGTTCATTAAAACAGCACACATTTTAAGACCTGATACATTTATATTAGCCAATTTTCTTCTTGGACTCCTTAAGCCTTTTTTATAAATGTAAACTCTAAACTGTCTCTGCTCTAGCTAGTCTGCTGAAACAGCTAACTACTGATAACAGGATAAGAGAGGAGAGGGTGGAAGCTCTGCATAAACCTGTGCTGCTGCTGTCCCCACCAGCTCTGGCTGGGAGTCTAAGCTCTGCCTGTGGGAGCTATGAGTCCCTGCCTGCTCCGGCACAATCCGAGTGCCCCAGGGTCCTCAGGGTCCCACTGCTACCAGACTAACTCTCCCCATTCTGTCCTTATAACTTCTATAGAGTAGATGCCAGCCATGAGCTTGTTGTTGAACATTAGTACATTTCCCTCAGGCAGCTAGCTCAGGACAGGCACTGGGCAGGGCAAGCCATGCAGGCCAGCCTTCCTGCTTCTGGCCATGACTGCAGGTGTGGCCATTAACAACCACAGTGGTAATGGTAGCGGTGCTGACAAGAAGATACAGGCCCATGCACCTGCCAGGGTCCAGAGAAGGAGCAAGGACTTCGGGGAGCTGAGCCATGCTGTGCAGCTGCAGCTGAGAGCACAGGACCCCTGGTGGAGCTAGTGCAGCAGCTGACATTAAGATTTGATCTGGCTAAAAGCTCCAGGGTGACACTGGGATTACTTAATTCTCTGTGGCTATGCAGATGCAGCTGCATGAGTAGAGGAGGCATCAGGATCTATCCGATCCCTGGCCTGAGACCTCAGAGTGGAGACCCCAGCTCCCTCTCCCCCTCGAGTTCTGGTTGCACTAAAAAAGTCACTGGCTAACTTTACATCTGAATAAATGGCTGCTGCGGCAAGTTCCAAAAACTTAGAGCTAGTTAGTTAAAACTGGGGAAAAGGGCAGCTTAGATCACCTGGGTTCTTTAAAAATTTGGGAGAGCGACCACTCGTCAGTTTCTGGCTATGGGGATGATAGTGTGGGGGAAAGGAGAACAAAGGAGGGCTCTCCACCATCCCAAATTTAATATGAATAAGAAGGGAGGAGTCTGTTTTTCAGTCAGTCCTCTACTCCCACCTATATACTGCCTCTGGAAGGAGTGAGCGCCCCGCCACATGAAATGGCTAACAACATCTCACCAGCTAACAGACTGACTTATGCTCTGAGTAGATAAATGTTTAAACTTTAAATGTCCTTGTAAAAACTTGCACTAATGTAACTTGTTCTCTTACACTAAAGATCAACTCTAAGTTTCTAGGGCTCAGTGTTCCAACCTCTGCTGACAAAAAGGAAAAGACAAGACAAATTTACAACAAAATAGAGCCCGTTTTTTTAACTGCTGGAACTAAGGGCTTTCTTTTTTTTTTTTTTTCTCCTGAGCTCATGGATTTTTACCTGGGTCTGTGCACATATTTTTGTTCTGATTTTTTTTCGTTGTTTTATCTCTGACTTTTTTTCCCTTCCTGTCTTTACTCAGCAGCTATTCAAGGGTTAATTCTGTTTGGTATCTTAAAAAAAGAGGAGATAAACAGTGGTTGTGGGGTGTTTGCCTGCCATGGGGGGACAAAGTGGCCACTTGAATAAATCTGACTCAGTGTCACCCATGGTAGGCTAACTGAGCATTGCAAACTGTGCAGGAAAGAAAACCTGTGTAGTTTTTTTCATGTCTGTGTCTAGGACCTGGCTTTACTTGGCTTCACTCTGGGATATATATATATATATATATATATATATATATATCTTTTGTCCACTAACTGTTGATGTTGTATATCATGTCATAAATGTAGTGTGTCTGTCTACATGGTACCACAAATTGGCATTTTGGTGAGCGCTCATAAAATTTAAAGAAAACATAAGATCAAATGTCCCTGAGTTCACCTGACTTAAATAAATCTTAACAACTAAATAAATCTAAGATATGTTCATAAGATTAAAGGAAAACTTTACAAAAAGCCTAGAGGGCAAAATTTTACATTTTATTAAGATAATTTCCTATGTTTCCTATTATATGTTGACAACAATTTTTTAGATATTTGTGTTCCTAATATGTACAAGGTTTCTAAAAATGTAAAATTACTAAGCTAATGGCATCTAAAACAAAACAAAGGTAATAGCCTTTCCAGGTAATCACATTATGACCATCTTCTTTATGCAAGGGAAGTTAGTAAAACCTCTGCTTCCCCATTCTTTTTTTTTTTTTTTTGCGGTACTGGGGATTGAACCCAGGGGTGTTCTACCTCTGTGCTACACCCCAGGCCCTATTTTTTATACTTTATTTTGAAACCGGGTCTCACGAAGTTGCAGAGGGCCTCACTAAGTAGAGAGAGAGAGAAAGAGAGAGAGAGGGAGAAAGAGACAGAGAGAGCTGAGGCTGGCCTGGCCGCAAACCCGGATCTCCGGTCTCCGCCTCCCAAAGTACTGGGATTACAAGTGTGCGCCACCACACCGTCTGCTTCCCCATTCTTATGCCCCCTCCTTCACCGTTTGACAGAGCATAGTCTTTCAAACCAGTCAGCGGCCCCCTGTGCAGGATTTAGAGCAGAAGAGCATCCATGAGTGGCTACTTCTGATCTTTTGTTGGCCGTAGGTTTTTATCCCCATTTAACTCATGCAACATTTTCCCTGAGGTGTACAAAAAATGAGAGACAAGGCCCTCCCACACTTGAGGTCCTAGCTTTAATGACCACTATCCACCCGTGGATAGTGAGAATATTCTGGGAGTTACAATGTTTTATGCAGGACTTCATCCATAGAAGGGGAGAGGGAACGGTGGGCAGGGAAGGGTGAACTGAGGCAGGGGCAGGGTGGTGATGCCTCACGCTTGAAACAGACCTCTCCCGATGAGCCATGAGGTGCCACCCTCATGAAGCTCATACCAGGTTCTTAGCTGGTTCACCCTCGGACTAAGCTTCATTCACACATATGGTGTGTGAAAGGGGACTGGGGTGACCTCCCCATCACACCCACACACTCACCCTCTCTCTCTCTCTTAGATGGGATCCCAACAATCAAAAATGGAAGCTCGAATTCCCCTGGCATGCATTCTCTGACATTGGGACAAATTCATCCCCCAGGCCTTAAAGAAAAAAACCGCTCATTTTCTTCTACACTCAGGCATGTCACGATATTTGCTAGGGGATGGAGAGACCTGGAAACCACAGGGAAGCTTAAATTATAACACTATTTTGCAATTAGATCTATTCTGTAGGAGGGAGGGCAAATGGAGTGAGGAGACATATATTCAACTGTTTTATTACCTCCAAAACCCTCCAGACTTATTCAGTGATTGCCGAGTTAAAAACCATCCTGGCAGCCATGATAACAGTAGAGTCCAAAAATTAGGTGACCCCGGAAAAACAGGATGACAACCCTATTGGAGCCCCAACATCAATAAAGCTCCCCACAAATGGGGGACCATACCTAAATAGGCACCCGCCATATCATGGTGCGGCCTCTCACAACCAAAAGACCCAAGAGACACTTAAAATTAAGAAAAATCCATCAGGGCTAATACAAAGGAGACAGGAAAGGATGTTTCCCCTTGTGGCAGTGGGGGGAAGACAATCTGGACCCCAAATTATTCATAAGCTAGTCTCACTGGCTGAGCTTAAAGAAATTAAAAGAAAGACCTAAGTAGTTATACCACCAACCCTGACCTCCTTATACAGCCTCACTTGGAGGGACATACAGTTGCTCCTAGAGTAAACCCTAACACCCTTAAAAAGGGAGCAAGTTTATCAGGGATCCCAAGAACTGAAAACAGTTATTCTTTATATTATATACTGGAAAAGGGGTAAACTTAAACCCCCTCAACTATAGACAGGTAGCGGCCGTACATCAAGGCCCAAAGAAACCCCCAATGATCTTCCTGGAAGAACTTAAGAAAACCCCAGTTACATTCACTAATCTGACCCCAGAATCAGTAGAAGGGAGGCCATCCTTAGAGATAAATTTCTGACTCAATTCACACCAGATATAAGGAGGAGACTCCAAAAACTGGTGTCAGATCCAAAAAGGTCCACTCTGGATCCACCAATGCAGGCTGCCAATTTGGTTCATTATAATAGAGACTTGGAAAAGGGGAAATGCCACGGGAAAATCCTGGCTGCCATGCGTATAAACACTAATCCCATGGGGGCCCAGCCTCAGGTATGGTTTAAGGTGTGGAAAGCCGAAATATTTCAGATGCAAATGTCCTCAACAGGGTGGCCACAAATATCCTCCAGGACCCTGCTCATGATGTAAAGGAGACCACTGGGAGGCTGAGTGCTCCCAGATCTGGAGGGATCTGAGGTCCTCAACCCCAGGTCCTCAGTGATGGGTCCCAGAGCCACGTCTCCAGGTTCCCACCACTTGGGTAAGACTAAAGAGCCTTGGGTAACCTTAAAACTGGAACCACATACTGCCCGGTTCCTCATGGATACAGGTTTTCCATGTTACCTTTCGCCCTTCGTCCAAGATACTCTGATAAAGTAACAGTTCAGGGCATATCGTGCCAGTCCTTAGAAAAATTTTTTTTTTACTCAAAAACTAGCCTGCTCCTGGGGTGACCTCTACTTCTCTCATCCCTTCTTAGTAATACCAAAAACCTCAGTTCCGCTGTTGGGGGAGAGACATGATGTCAAAAACCAAAAGAGGATTAGTTCTTTCTTGAGAACCATATGGGTGCTTCTGCAGCCTCCCTTTTGGACCTGTCATATAGAAAAGGGATTCTGCCACAATATTTTCTTATAAGACTTATCAGACTAGATTTAGAAGCCTGACAGATCGATCAAAGTGTTCTAATACTAGTTTTTCCAATATTCTGCCTCAAGCCTCTTTACTAGATATTAGTACTCATAAATGTATTAAAATACAAAAGAAAAACCCAAACATGATGTAACATATAAAGAGTCAACAAATATCTTTATTCAAATCACTCCAAAACCTAATCCTGCTTTTCACAATACTAATTTTTGGACTCACATGGAAAAGAACTCACAACCAACCGGATGGATGACGTGACCACTCAAAAACCGTGACAATACCCCCCTTCTTGCTCTGTTCTGTAGAGGTTCATAAATTCATTCATTGGAAGCCTATCTTAGATACTAAATCATCACCCAGTAAAAGGAGCCTGGGCTCGTGAACAAGCGGCCTACCCTTGGCAGGAGCCTGGAGCGTCTTGAAGGGTAGAGAGTTGGGAAGCGCTGGAGCAACCACAGGGAGGGGTGTAAGGGACCCGGTGGCCAGGGAGGAAGAATTCAGCAGAAAAGTAAATTAGGTGGAAACATACGCAACCCACAGTACAAACTGCGTGTCTATGGACCCATAGTGATGCTAATCGGTGGCTGAATGCATTGATAAATGGGGGAGAAGAGACACATCTGTCCTGTTGAAGAATCCCAAGTTATTAATGGCGATACTAGGGCCATGCCGAGTGAAATCCTTCTTATAGAGGGTGGGGGAGTAACGCTGTCCTGCAGATGCCTGACATGTGCACCCGGCCAGGGGACCGAGGTCAGCGCCACCGTGATGGGTCACGGTGACAGCAGGTGCCTCAATACAGTGTGATGGGAGGGGCCCTTTTCCTCTGTGGTCTTTCCAAACCCAACCACCCATGAGAAAAAGATCAGACAAATCCCAACAGCGCTGTCCATGTTGTCAAAACCAAGGAAAGCCTGAGAAGCTTTGTGAGCCAGGGGACCTTGAGGAGACGGGAGGATGCAATGTCACATGAGCTCCTGGAACAAGACAACAACAAGCCACTCAATTAAAAAGCAAACAACCCTGGAGCGATCTAAATGAACCACCAGATTTAGTTAATACGTGCATGTCTACACTGGTTCATTAATCATGACAAATGTACCATTCTAATATAAGATGTTAATGGTAGGAAAACCGGACATCATACACTCGGGAACCCTCTATGCTGACTGGTTAATTTTTCTGTATATCTACAAATGTTCTGAAAACTAGCTTAGTGTCTAAAGTCACTCTGTAGCAAGAAGTGCTCTTTCCTCCTCAGCACATGGGAGCCGGGCTGCTGAGGCTGGGATCTGTCTATAGCGGTGATCTGAGGGTCTGTATCATGGGCCCCTGAGCGTGGGGCTGCTGCGTGGCCCCATTGTTCCCGTGACAGGGGAGGGAGACGCCGGCCACTCTCCAGCTCCAGCCATCCCTTCCCTCACGGCCCCTGCGGGAACCATCTGCCCAGGAGGTGATGGCCTGAAATGAACACGTTTCATTACACTGAGTACTCAGCCCTGGCCCAGCCCTGCTGACCTGAGCTTGGTCCTGGGGTGCTCTTTCTGCTGAGGCAAGGAAAACCTACAGTTGCACAGCCTGGTGGCCCCCTTCAATCCTTGCAGACTCATTCACCAGCACAAGTCTCCAGCCTTCCCTGTTGTCCCCAAAAAGTAGAGTCACCAAGAAGCCATTAACTGGGGGTTGAACTCAGGGGCATTATGGCTCTGAGCTACACTCCCAGCCATTTTTAATTTTTTTTTTTTGTGGTACCGGGGATTGAACCCAGGGACATTCTACCTCTGAGCTACACCCCCAGCCCTATTTTTTATTGTTTATTTTGAAACAGGGTCTCACTAAGTTGGGCAGGGCCTCACTAAGTAGCTGAGGCTGGCTGTGAACCTGCGATCCTCCTATCTCAGCCTCCCAAGTACTGGGATTACAGGTGTGCGCCACCACACCTGGCTAAGAAGCCTTTTAAGATCTCAGATTCTGGGTCAACTCTGCCTGCCAAAAGTTTGGGGTGCAAAGGGCACATGACTGTTTGCTGTGCACAGATGTGGGCAGAGGGGAGAGAGGGAGAGAAGGGGGTCCTCTCAGATCTTGTCCTTGGGAAGGAAGGTCAAACTCACCTTGGTGAAAAGAACACGGAGATTGCAGGAGGCCTGGAGCTGAGGATGGATGGCCAAGGAGCTGGAATCGGGGCCGTCAGCTGCCTCTCAGGGTGTTCCTGGGAGCACCCAGCTACTAAGACAGGAGAACGCTGAAGTGCTGAAGCTACCAGACATGGGCAGCCCCGAGACCCTGCCAGGAGCACCTCACTGGAGCATCTGTCAAGCAGGTGCCAGATGGGGCAAAACTACTGGCAGCCGAGAGAGAAGAGAGAAGGCATAGCCAGGGAGGGAGGCTGCCCACACCGCCAGGGTGTCCTGCAGGTAATCTGCCCAGAGCGATGGCGAAGCCCTGCTTTCAATCATGTTTAGAGTTTTGATTATTACACTGAACCAGGCATGCTAATAACCGACTTCAGTGTCTTTTATTACCTCAAAGTGACAAAGAAATTCATGGTGCTGCCTGCGTTGTCATCCAGGGCAGGAGAGCAAGGAAGCCTCCAGAATAAATTTAAAGGGTCAGTTAGAAAGGCAAGCAACCCTGCTAAATCATCACCCCCTTGTTTTCCCACCCGATATATACATAAAACACATATGCATAGACGATATACGGGCGTGTAGACCTCCGGGGCTGTGCGCATAGATCATTTGAACAGCCCTGCAATCGAAATATACATAACGCTTTGTAACATGATAATGCCGGGCGATGTTTTTCACATGAAAGATTTGCGAAGGCTTCCTGTGTCACTAATTGTCCTTCTGAGATGAAAACGTCCCTCCTGGTCAGAATTCTGGCTTGCAGGTGGACAGGAACGTATTCGGACAAACTTCTGCTGCTTCCCCGTATTAACATAATGGCCAGCTCCTGAATTTGGTGTCCCTGTCCTTGTCCAGGAGACGACGCTCTGACAGAGGGCTCCCGATGTCCCTATCCCCATCTCCAGGTGGGACTCTGGAGTCTCCTCGGGCCCCACCCTGCCCCAGCAGCACCAGGCTTCCCCCTTGCGGCCAGTCGGCCCAGCACAGGCAGCGGTCTGCAGCTCCCCAGCAGCACCCTGGCTTTCCAAATGTGGCACACAACTTCCCCAGAGAAATAAGGCACGGGATTGTGCTGATTCTCCCCTGGACCTCTAATTGACCTTGTTCCATAAGGAAATGACAATGCTCTGTTTTGTGATGTCCCAAGTATGTACCCCGGGGAGCTCCAGGAGCGGGGACCCTGGTGGGACATCAAAGGAGTGAGGCAGTGGTTAATGACTCTCCCTGGGTGCTGGGAAATTACACACCGTATTGACCCTCCTCGTTATGTTTGCAGGCGTCGGGGCCTCGCCCAGCGTTGTGAACAAGGACATTAGATCCTCACAGAATGCGACCTAGTTTGCTTAATGCAATGAACTCCCAGGGACGCCTATTGGGTCCCATGCACGGACGGTACTTTGTGCATGAGACACTATTACAGGCCCCAGAGAAATAATCGGGAATGAGACAGAGAGGGACCCAGACCTCGGAGGGCAATTAGGTGACCAAGATATTGAGCTGCAAAATGCCTCCAGATGGAACATTCTAGATCTCTGAGAAGCTGAGAAGGGCGAAAAGAGTTTGGTGTGAAGACAAAGAACAGCGAGGGCTGGATTTGGAGTGGGGAGGCGGGCCAAGGCTTCCTCTGTGCTGACATGACTCCTGTGTGCAGGGGACAAGCAGGGAACGGGTGAGTCCAAGCTGCCGGACAGCCCCAAGGGAGGAAAAGGTCAGTGGGTACAGGTTCAGAAAGAAGCCCAGGGCTGGGCAGAGTGTGAGGCAGAAGCTGATAGGAAGGTGTTGTGGGCTGAAGGATGTCCCCCAAAAGATGTCAAAGTCCTAAGCCCAGTACCCATGGGTGGACTTTATGGAAAGAGGGTCGTTTCTAAATGAGGCAGATTAGATGAGATCTTTAGTGTGATCCCTCACCAGTGGTAGGCGTCCTCATGAAAAGGAGGGATTTGCATTCAAGCTGGTAGAGAAGACGATGTAAAGACTCAGGGAGCAGGGACACCAGAGACACCCGTGGCCACAAGGAGCTGGACAGAAGCCTGGACTAGGCTTTCCCTCACAACCTCGGAGGAACCAGCCCTCTGACACCTTAATCTTGGGCTCCCAGCTTCCAGAATTGTGACGAACTAGATTCCTGTTGGACAAGACACCCAGCTTGTGGCTCTTCATTGTGACTGGGGTGGCAGGCAGAGACCGATGTAGGGCATTCCATACTGTCCTCGGGGTAGCAGTCTACTCAGCTACTTGGAGCAGTCAGGCAGAGAAGCGAGCCCTCAGAATCAAGGCTGACAGGATGCTCTGGGATTGGGGCACTGTTGTGGGTGGTCGCTGGGCTGAGGTTGCACACACGGCTACCACTTTCAATTGTCTGACAGAGCTGTGGCCAGCCATGGCCAGTGGAGGGAGCTCGGTTGGTCCCAGACCCTGATCCATGGCCTGGTGGCCTGTGTCCTTGGGTACAGCAACCTTGTCCCCATTTTCCCACACACAAAGCGGAAATCACAGCACCTCGTGCTTGCATTGGGTTACATGTGATGACCAAGGGGCCACACGTGAACCTACATGGACAACGCTCATCAGGATGCCTGGCACAGACCAGCCCTGTGGCTGCTGACCAACCCACGGCTTTTCTGCTTAATGCAGAAAAGTTGCCAGGGGGAGGGGTGGCAAAGAAAAATCCTAATGACTTGCAGAGAAAACAGGTAAAATCAAAATAAAGACAGTCCGTTCCATCCAACACTAACAACTTTTAGCTATAGACCAGAGGGAAAATACGCAACAGAGTTCTTGTGAAAGATTGAAGCAATTGCCAGAAAGGACAATTAACATGAAAAAAGAAAAAAGGCAGAAATGAAGGGCAAAGAAGAGGGAAAACTGTGACTGTAACTATATAAATTTAATGGTATAAAGTAATGATGACACTGCCCTCTCGCATGTGTATATCTATACATGTCAATAATCATGCAAAGGCAGGGGGTGGGTAAGAGACACGAACAAGGTCTCAGGAGTTCTAACACTATGGAGTCAGAACAAGAGGTACTTTTTACGAAGCCAGAAAGTTCCAAGACACACATTATGACCTCTAAGGCAGCCACTATAAGTACTTTTACAGAATGCGGAATTATTATCAAACTAAGAGAGGTAAATTAATAGCCGTACACACATATATATAAGAAAAACAGACAAAATCCACAGTCTAAATTTGCACCTTAAGATGCTTCCAAAAGTACAGCAAATTGAAGTTAAAGAGGGTAGGAAGAAGTGGATCAAGACAGTAGAAACATGAAATAGAAGAAAAATTTAAGGAAAAATAACAAAGCCGAAAGATAGCTTAATTTTTTTAAAAGATTACAAAAATGTTAAACTGAGCAAGACTGATTAAATAAAACTTTACCAATGTCAGAAATGATAAAAAGAACAAAAATGCTAAACTGAGCAAGACTGATTAAATAAAACTTTACCAATATCAGAAATGATAAAAAGAAATTTATTACAGATCCTATACACACACATATTAAAAGAGAAATGTAATGTACTATTTTGTGACAACAAACTAGATGATTTAAACAGGAAAATATCTTTTCCCATGTAATGTCTTCTGCATATGTCACAAGAACAAATTTAAAAGTCTTAGTAACCCCACATTCAGTGAAGAGATTATACCTGTTACTTAACAACCCCCCTCATATACCCTCCTGTACAAGCAAAACAGGACAAAACAAAAGCCTTCCAGCTACAAACAACTCACACGTGAATTCTTCCCAATATTGAGGGGAGCAGAAGAACTACTCTTGTACCAAGTCCTCCAAAGACAGAGAGGAAGAGCTGCCCAACACATATAGCAAGTCCAATGCATTGGTATTTATACCAAATCCAGCAAAGGAATTAGAAGAAACTGGAAAGCTTTCCCTGTCATTGGCATTGGTGCAGGGACACTAAACGAATCGTCAAACTAATGAGAATTCAGCAATAAATAATGTTAATGCATTATGACCAAGTGGTATATATTCCAGGAATGCAAATATATCAATGTACCCAGTGAATGAAGAAATATGTGGGCAAGTGATATAATCACTTGAAAGTGAGCAACACACACACACACACACACACACACACACACACACACACACACTTAGCTAAATTTCAATACTATCCAAGCTAAATACTTTTGGCAAACAAGGGCCAGATCATAACTTCACTATTTCTTTTTTTTTATGATCCTTGTGAGCATCTCTTATTTTTTTATGTTCATTTATTGGTGCATTGTAATTATACATTTTGATATATGTCAGGGTATGAACATCATACATGCACACATTGCTCATTTAGCCCTCCCTCCAATCCCACCCTATTCCCTCCCCCTTCCCTCCCTTTCATGCTCCAGATAGTGATTGAGTCTTATAGGTTTGTGTATGTACATCATGTGCTATAGT